>CAAKHB010002421.1:32705-44948 GCA_901007665.1 Aeoliscus strigatus
GGGGGGGGGGGGGGGGGGGGGGGGGGGGGGGGGGGCTTGGTCACGCCATACTATGCACATTGTGAGGCCTTGTATGGACTATGTTAATGCTAGGATTTGAGTTTGGAAAGAATGAAGGTATGTCTCTGTAATGTCCTGGTGAAACGTGACGGTAACAGGATGAAATTTACACGAACATGGGACCTTTGAAATGACAAATTCGTCAGCACAATGAAGATCTTAGGTACAATTAGAAGTAAAATATCACAAAGCAATGTTTGAATCATCACAGGGAGCAGAACACAAGCTATCACACCCTCCACACAAACGCAGAAAAATACACATTCATACAAAATACATGGAGCGGACAAAGGCCACAGATGGTCGAATGTACTGATGCAGACAATGATTTAAATAATATTGTTGCTAGTTTTAAAGCAACAGACTGACATACTATGCATAGAGAGGAAGTTTGTTCATGAATGAAATATGTGTATGTAATTAAACACATGAAACATTTGAATGGCTTATTATATTTTATCATCTGAGCAAACATATACTAGAAGAACTAAAGGGTAACAGATAATACAATACAGACCTCTAGTGGACACTGTAGGGAGGTACAGTTCTGAAATTGGAATGTATTTCCTGTGGGTAGAATGTCAGTTGTAAAATAAAATGAAATAATAATAGTAATAATAATTTCAATTTAAGTGATTTTATCACAAGTTATAGCTATAAAAAATTGTAAATAAAACATGACATGTTACAATGTGATTCATTTATTCACTGGACTTTACAGAATGTGACTGAAAAAAGTGAGAACATACAAACTGTTATATTAATCCAAGCCATTTCTTACTTTAAAAATAGTGATATAAGATTTTTTCCATTAAGCAAAATTTAAAATTGATCATCTTATTAAACATATTGTACAATAGTGACTGCATATAACAGCTATAAGACACTGAAGTGATATAAGAAAACCATCAGTATAAACAGGGTATTATAAAACTATTGTTCATTAATAAGAGTACAAAACCGACATTTTATATCATATATCATTATATCAACAGCAATGATGGGGTTGTATTACACACACACACACACACACACACACACAGGTTGAAGGTATATTGTTATATTTGTGCTAACACACTTGAGATTGAGTATGAGGACAAACAATACATATTGAATTCATAACCTGGGTTCTATTCTTTGGAAATATAAGGAGACTGAGAATAATCATGTTCCCAACATACAGTACTGGCAAATTGTCAACCTAACAGCTCATATGAAATCAAAGTGAATAAATACAAATATAACAGTGTTTGAAGGGACCTCAAGCTCCGGGAATGAATCCTGTCATGTTCAGAACAACATCGCTGTGGTCGTTATCAGGTTTGGACTAATCCACTGTCTCTCCAGCGTTTTAACAGCATTAGCTCACTAATTTATGGGACAAATCAAACAATGAGTTAATTGGAGGAAACGACTACGTCCAGTTCTTTGACTCCGTCCTGGCTGGACGTGAGGCCACAGCTGCCTGAGAGGGGGCTGTCAGAGAAATGGCTGCCAGACCTGGGAACAGCAGCTGGAGAGGGAGGTGCCTGGGCCAGACCAGGTTTCTTAGGAGGGATGGGTGGAGGGTTGCCCCTATCTGCCCTTGGGATTGTGGGTGACCTGATCCCCTGTGGAGTGGCTCCTGCGGCCCTCCCAATCACCGGAGATAACGGGGTGGCCAGGCTGCGGTAGTCTGTGCCGAAGGGGGAATTGTTCACCGCAGTGAGTTTTGGAGGGGTGTTCTGCTGGACGGTGGTAAAGCGAGACAGGACTTGAGTGACAGTGCTACGGGCCATCTGCTTCACTGGGCTCGCTTCTGGGGAGGAGCTGCTGGTCGAAGGGGGAAGGTCCTTCGGGGACAGAGGACGAGCAGGCTGGGTGGGCTGAGGCTCTGGATCGACAGAACCCTGGAACTTGTGGCGAGCTGCGTGGAAGCGCTGGTTGATCCCGGCCTGGTAGGGAGACTGGTAGCCATGAGGAACTGGGCTACCGGATGGTCGTTTGGCAAGGACAGGCGAGGCACAGGGGGAGGAAGTTGGGAGGGTGGTGCAGGAGGACGTCTGGGCCTGTTGAACTGAGGGATTGTCATTTCCGCCTTGTTGACCAATCTTCTCTGAGAGACCTTGGTGCCCAGCGGTCTCTGTCACACAGTGGTGACCGTTGACTTTCCGCTCTGCATCACTGTCTTTAGTCTTCACCGTGTCCACTGTCTTCTTGCCTGGGGAAATATCCATGGCTTCGTCTGCCTCACTCAGCTTCCTCTTCAGCTCCTCTACCTGCTCTCACGCACAAAAACAAGGAAATCTGAATGTGCGATTCAAACTTTATACCGGGCTCATCTTCAAATGATGAATGTATCAGTGTCCCCACCTGTTGTTGTAGCTGACAGCACTGAGCTTCCTCCTTCTTCAGCCGTGAGCGGAGCTGCTCTCGCTCTGTGTCAAACTCTGCCAACTGCTCCTCCACCCTTGCCTCCATCCTCAGGGCTCTGTTCCTCTCATCGTTGAGCTCCTTTTTCAAGGCCTGACAAGCTTCTCTCTCCTACGGGAAATCATAAAAGTTGCGTGTTATATGTTTGAGGAAAAGGACAACAAGGAAACAAACTACCGAAGTTGTATTCAAAATGGCGACACCTTTTCAAGTTTACGGCTCAGCTCAGTGAGTCTGTGACCCTCCTCTAGAGCTCTGGCACTCGCCCACTTGCACTCTTTGGCCAAAGCACAGGAGAGTTGTTTGTGCTGAGCCCGTTCTTCTTCAAGCTGGTCAGTAATCCGCTGCTGTTCTTTTTCCAACCGCCGGACCTGGCTGCGTTCAAAGTCCAGCTATGAAGACAAAGGAGACACACAAGAATCCATGTTGTTGTCATATTGTTGGCCGTATCACATAAACGTTCACACACTTTCTTTTCAATCTGTTGGTGGATTCGGAAAAGACTCTAGTCAGACTGACTAGAGTCAGTGAAGCGGCGAGAAAAAGTGAATTCATTTCTCATTTTTCTCCAGATATAACCTCAGAATATTTTATATTCTGAGATTATATGAGAATTTATATTGATATATGTATTTATTATGAGAATATATATTGTATATATTTTTATATATACAATATATCTTATATATAAACACACAATATATATTATATATAGATTACTCTATTTTCTCATCTATTCCAGCATTGTTTTGACATAAAACCTAACCTACCCTAACAAAACCCTAGGGCACAGGTTGTAAAGTTAGGGTAAGAAAGGGTTTGGGTTGGGCTACAGTAGGGTTAAGGTAAGGGTTGGACTAGAGGGTTGGGTTAGGATAAGGGTTGGGTCAGGGTTAGGGTGGGGTTGTATTAGTTTTAGGGTTGGGTTATCGTTAAAGCCAAGTTTAGGGTTAAAAGGGTTAGAGTAAGGGTTAGAGTAAGGGTTAGAGTAAGGGTTAGAGTAAGGGTTGGGCTAGAGTTAAGGTTGGGTTAACTTTAGAGGCCAGTTTAAGGCTAAAAGTGGGAAGTCACTTGGAGGGCACGCGTTACAGAAATGCAGCTCTTGGCAGATTTGGAACAACTCGACGCAGATGTAGAAACATCACAACAGAGAACAAGAAAGATGAAAAATAATATCTACTGATCGCTAAATCATGTAGAGGGCACCTGTTGTTGTAAGCGCTCTCTTTCCTTCTCCAGGATGTAGGTGACATCATCTCCTTCCGCTGTGTCTTCAGCATGCCTCCTCTTTTCCTCCTCTAGATCTGCAATGACCTAAAACCAACAACACGTGGTGACAGAGAGTCAGAAATGAAATGATCTCACATGTTTTGGTTTGTTGAAGGTCAGTGACCGTTACAATGACAGTATTCACTGACGACCACTGGAATCAAAAATGCTGATGGAAGCTGAGCTGTAGAACTACAGCAGATAGTTTGTTGTGGCTTTACAAATGTGCACAGTGAGTCCAGGAGAATAACATCCCTACTGATGTGTCCAGAACAAACTGAGTCTGTGGCATTTAATGATGTTATTAATGTTAATTACCATCCTCTTTTCCATTTTATAGAAACATTTGAGGACCGTGGATTCACCTTGTTGTCTATAGTGTTGATTTGTATATTATTTATTTTCAGAAAACTCTTCAGAAGACCAGCTCAGGGGACAAGTTTTGTCTCTCTTTTTGAGGTTTTCCCAAAAGGGCGTAAAGCTGCCTAAGTACCAAGCCTTCTTGTCCAAACCCACCCTCCTGTGCCTGCTCTCGGCTGCAGCCAGCTGGGCCAGCATCTTCTCCTGCATCCTCCTGCAGTGACTCACGACCAGTTTGAGAACCACCAGAGGGTTGGAGGTGGACGAGGAACAGCCCGGTTCCTTGTTCCGGCCGCCCATTGTCTCTCTGTCTCTCTGCAAGGCCAGGAAAGGGTCGCTGAGGTTGTACCTCCCATAGCGCTCCTGAACGAACAGCTCCTTACGCTGAGCCTGCAGAGATTCAAAGGGAAAAGGTCAGACGTCACTGAGAGAATCGACACTTTAGATGGATTGCAAAATGTGAATATCAACCCTGCTTGATCATACATGATCTGATCTACTCGGGTGAAGAACATCTGGCCCTAGTGGTAGAGTCCTAGAGACGGTCTGAATTCTAGCACCACATAAAGTTAAACATTTCAGAAATTCAAATATCAACTATTCATATTATGGCCATATGAGAATAAAAAGAACTAACATTTTTCTGAACTAAAAAAAAAATATACATATACTGTATATAGTATATATAACAATATTCAAAATAACATAGCTCTTTGTGATGATGTAGTTTGGTTGTGCTACCTGTATTTGGAATACGTGATCTTTCCTGAAACCAAAGTAGGTCCCAATTATTGTTGAACTTTTCTTTTTAACCACAAGTTGATTTCCTTGCTTGTTTCTCTTCTCCGTCTGCCATTACGCCACTGATAAACCTACTGCTGCTTATACAAAGTTGATGTAACACATTCAGTGAGGATGATTACTTGTAGGGGCTTCATCTGATTGGTTAATGGTGTGTGGACGCTCTGCTCATGAATCCAGGGGGCGAATTAGATTCAGTACTCGCAAGTAATTCTGGTAAATTATTTATCTGCATTTATTTTCAATTGGACACGTCTTATGAAAGGTTTATTGCACATAATCTTACTACAATAACAATAAGAGGATGATTTATCATGCAGCCATAGTTATGACTGACTTGAACTATTCTTGTTCAGGATTTGGGGGCAGCAACACAAAGGAAAGTGTAACACAATACAGGAGAAAAGTGCTAAGAGGAGAAGGACCAACAGATGGTGTGTGTCTGACAGCTGCTGTGCACTGGCAAAGGCGGACCAGGTCTCCGTTTATCTCGTGACAAAGGAGGGATAACAGCAGCAAGAAGTTTCAGGTTCAGCAGAAGCCTTTGAGCCTGCCGTGAAAAGAGACTGCAGCAGGAGGCAGAGAGAAAGCGAGCGAAAGAGAAGAGTTGCATTAGAGGTGGTTACATGTCTTGCAAGGTTTCAACAAAAGAGGATCAAGAGATTAGGGAGAACCGTATCCTTTCTGGCAGGGTAAGAACAGAGCTGCTGATGACTGATACCACAACTACTTGAGACATTTAACAGCAGAATATCGACCTACAGATTATGCCAATAGCAAAATATGACTTGAAGACCCTGACTAACTCCAGACAGTTACAGGTGGGGTGTATGGCTGAACGCACAGGTATAATGTAGAGATTCAACAAAGAACTGCAACACTACAATGGAGTAGAATCAAGAATAAACCATCTGACACAGGATTCTGTAATGTTCATGTCTTCTAAGTTATTCACAACCTGCAGCAGGGCGACACTGTGGTACAGTGGTTAGCGCTGTCATTTCAGTGAGAAGGTCCCTGGTTCAATTCCTGGCCTTTCTGTGTGGATTCTCTATGCATACTCTGGCTTCCTCCCACCTCCATCCTTAGCATGCCGAGGTTAACTGGTCACGCTACATGACCCGTACGTGTGAATGTGTGCGTAAATGTCTGATATGTGGCCTTGTGATAATCGTCTAGGGTGTACCCTACAAGTGGGATCGCTTCCAGCAAAACCGTGACCCATAACCGGAGCAACGAGGAGATAAGCAACAAACTGCCACAGCTTTTTGTCAGTCATGTATACACTGGAATGGAAACGAATGCTGGTACAGTTAGCTTGTCCAACAGCAGGCTGCAGACCTGGAGAAACTCAGTGTTGATCCTAACCAGCTTGTGAGGGTCAAAGATCTGACTTCATGCCTACTCCATGTGTCACCAGCCTGCTGAAAAACTGAGACAGCCAGGGCATAAATATAAATGTTTTGAATCAGATCATGTGATCAATAACACATCAATAAATATTAACGACCCCCCCCCTCCTTTCTGTCACTGATTGTTTGCTCTGCTGTGTCATTTCAGTTGAAGTAAATAATCTCAGATCAGAAAGTTTCCATTCTGGGTCCCTACTATGCTGTAGGATATGAAGTCTGACTTTGATCAAGTAAGCACCAGACAGAGGACACTAATGAACTGGTACACTGATGCCCCGAGGGCTAGAACGCACACAAAGTAAAAAGTCATTATCATACAGTTTTGTTTTTGTGGTTTCTATTTAAAAAATGTGCCGTCCATGTCAGAGACTGCTTATTTTCTTTCTTTTTTCTCGGAACTCACAGGACAAGTCCCACAAAGTTCACACACACAGTCAGACAGACAGACAGACATCCCAAATAAAAAGAGAGGCTGTTCTTCTTCAGTCTTTAGCTGCTGTGAAAAGAAGGATTATGAGAAACATTTCTGACATGACTTAATACTTCACACCAAAATCTAACAGAGCTTATTGTTTCATAATCCAGTGCATGTACACCATCATTCTGCCGGTTGGCTGCAATTCTTGGCAGCCCAGGTGCTTTTGCTTGGGAATCTGCCTTTGTGGTGTGGCAACACTATTACAAATCCATCTTATTTATGCTGATGCATGTGTGGATTCTTTCAGTCATGGGCTTTTGGCAGACATGTGGGGATAGATGAACTTCAAGCCTATTTGAGCCTATTTACATTTCAGTGATGTGTAAGCAGATCGGTGAATCTAAAATCAACTAACATGCTAATTAACATACTCGGCTAAGACAACATGAACAGTTCTAGCCGTCGTGAATCACAGGAGCCAATGCAAAATATTCTATAATGACAAACACTGGGAGAAATCCGTGGACACTCTTTAAAGACAGAAAAAATAGAATAGTCAGTATGCTAAGTTCCAGGAGATGATTGTTGTTGTGAACTGGCATTTTACAAATAAATTCTGACTTGACTTTGCCAAATACGAACTTTGCCAGAGACGAACTTGCTTTTGAAAGCCACAGTGCAGAGAGAGAAGTGCTGCAGAAGTGAGTCATAAAGAGAAAAAAATGCAGCAGCCAGCGGGTATGTTAGTGACAATTCTGTGTAATTAAACACAAAAGGACAACAGAAGAAAATGCATCATGAACTCCACAGTCTGTTAATTATCAGGGTGAGGAAGTTTATTTAGTTGTAACACCAGCATACAGATGAAAGGTTTGATTTTCACCCATTGAAGAAGTGATCTGGTGAACATGACACATGGTTTATTAAAAGAACTCTACAGGATGTTGTTACCATGGCGATTTGTGGTTAAGTTAAACATTTCTCTCATGACAAACTCTTATGACTGACATGACTGGACCTAACTCACCGTAGAAGCGCTGGTCTGTCTGAAATCTCATTCCACTTAAAGTTTTGATGCAGTTCTTTGATAATTACATGTTTGCGAGTGAGGGCAAGAGCCAAGATTCCTTATTGGCATGAGAGCAGAGAGGTATGAAGTCGTGTGTGTGTTTGCCTATTCAGTCTGTGCTGATAATATTTTCAATTTTATGAGAATGTTTTCATCAAAACAGCGGTTTGCATTTATTCCCGGCACCTATACAGATAAGTGATTCTAGAGTCAGTTAAACACTGCTGCACTGATCTGAGCATAGGCCTGAATGGGTGAACTATTGGAGCCACAAACGAAGCGAAGCCATACTCCTCTCAAGCTCCAGTTAAGGCCGGTGTTTATTTATTCACTCCTACTCGTGCTTACATTTAGTCATTTGGCAGCCTGTGCACTGAAGCTCTTCTTGCCTTAGATGGGAAGATCCCAGGAGAGGAGGAGGAATGTGGTCTAGACACAACATATGAACGCTCAGCGGTGGGCCACTCAGACTCGTGGGCAGCCTCGCCAGTTTTCTGTCAGTGGAGTAAACAGCTGCAAAACGCACTGATCGCATTGAAGTGTAGATGTTTGCAAGTGTCCTTCCCACAGCATTCATCGGATTGCTCAAAACATCTTTAGAGACCGCAGTGGGTTTGTCTCATACAGCAGCCCAAGAGTCCAGTGTAGGAAAATAGCTAGACAAACCTCGAATTGAAACACAGCTGTGATCCAGCCAAAGTGTGACGTCCTGCACTTACAACTAGCATTTCTTCACAATGGGACATTTGCATATGGTTATTTTTTTCCCCATTCACTTGGTAAAGTTAGGAATATAAAAGGAACATGTGTTAAAGGGGAAATACTTAAATGATGTCGTTACCTTTAGAGCGTCAATCACCAGGTCCCGCGCCTCCAGCTCTCCTTCCAGGATGCTGAAGAGCATCAGTAACTCTGGTTTTGTCAAACTCTCCATGTTCAGCTTGGACTGTGGAGACAAATAATGCAAGAAAACATTTATTCATTCATCATCTTCCGCTGGTTCCGGGTCTCGCGGTTTTGCTGGAGCCGATCTCAGCTGTCAACGGGCGAATGGCGGGGTACAACCTGGACGAGTCACAAGAGACACGGGAAGAGCATGCAGACACAAAAAGATCCCAGGCCAGGAATTGAATCACAGACCTTCCTGCTACGAGGCGACTGTGATAACCACCGTGTCTCCCCCCTGTTTGTTGAGTGTAATGAACACAAACACAGATATTTCAGTCACTGCTTCTTCTGCTTAGTTATTTATTGTTGTAAATGTGGCTAAGTGATCGTTTTGCAAAGAACAGAGTTATTCACCATTTTGGACACAAATGTATAGCTGCCATGGTGCATGAGCCTCTCGACCCACTGGTTGCTTCATCACTTTACTTGTCAGTGTCAACAGTAAACATGTCTCTCTTGTGTTTAGTGTCTGTCCGCCTGTCAGCAGGATTACGTAAAAGCTCCCTGACTCATGATGGCGCGCTGATTTGTCATTCATTCTGATTGAATGTCTGGTGTCTGCACTCTATGACTATGGGTGACGTGACACCGACAGAAGCTAGACTTCTAACTATGGACATTAACGTCCATAGTTAACTTGCTAATGGTTAGCACTTTAATACAGATGCTGCAAGTCGATATAGACAGTCCAACTGTCCCAAATGCGCCTTTGCTGCTGCCACGGTTTGATAAAGAGCTAAACCAAAATCTGGTTTATCCCCCTTGTGCTAGCAGAGGCCACTGCTACTCAGAAAAATCTATATTATATGTCATTTTCAAATGTATAAATACACACAAGCTTGTTTCAGTCACTGATTCACATTGGGGGCTACCGGCCTTAGGTGAGGACATTCACATCAAAACATAATCAATCATCACTGGAGATGTGGAGGGGCAGAAAAATGGAAGCAGTCCCTTTGTATTGGGTACGGAAAGCAGTATGAAATCACTGTTTTGGTTCCCAGAGCATGGTCCATTCATAACGGTTACTGTGACAGTTGTTTTTGTGTATGTGATGTGGTCTCTTTGTAGTGTCTATGTACTCTAATCTCCCAGCTGTGTTGGTTCAGCAGACAAGCCCTGCGGTGTCCGCACCTCAAAACATCCAACCACACTCAAACCAACTGAACATATGCAGGCCCATCTTTAAAAGAAGTTCAAAGCTGTTAATAAATTACAATCTGCATTCTGTTCACACGAGAATCATCCTGCAGGACACAGAGGAGAAATGCATGCCGCACCAGCTGACTACTTAAAAAACACACGCTAGAACAGCTTGAAGCACAAAATTAACACGTGATGTGGCTGAGGCTTCTGAATAAGATCGCCCTTGCTGCTGTGTCCAGAGTGATCTACACCTGAACTAGTTATTCATCCAGCAGATGCAGGCTCAGCTGAGCACTCCAGTCACCAAAACTTTCCACACCATGAAGTCATCTGAACGGGGTGGGCTGCCGTCGTGGAGCGCCGGTTGCATAATAAGAGATGACGGCCACCAGGCTTTCATATCAGAGCCAGCAGCTCCCATTTCCCTGGCATCTTTCATCTAGCCACCAACAGAGAGAGCTGAATGTAAATGACAGCTCCCTTTGGTTTGTTTTAAAGTGCTGTGACAAAGACTCAGCTGAATAAAAAAACTGGGACAATGGAGCATAATTACAGCATTTAAAAAGAAACTTCCATGGAGCAAAATGCAGCAGCAGGACACATTGAGGTTCCTTCTCTTCTGGCTCCTGTATTAAACAGCCTTATTGCTACACCAGCGACCTCTTACAAAGAGGGCACACTGTTCAAGTTCTGCCTTCACCAGCACTCATGGTCTGCGGCTTAACCACTGGGGTAAAATGCTAATTAAACTTCAGCATACACATCTCCCTTGGTTTTGGTTTACAAGCTTGCTTGCTAATTTCACAGGCCTCTCTAATCACTGAGAGGAGCGCATTGGGAGAAATGTATAGCTCAGCAAGAGCCAACATGTGTCACCACACGTCTTTGGATCCTCATCACTTTTAAAAAGGATCATCTTAAGGATGTACAAACACCAAACATCAGTCCAGGTCACACCAATATTCCCACACCTTCTCCAATCTTCTCTTCCGCTGACGAAAGCCCTGTGACCGTAATCCTTTTATCCGTGTTTGTTTTCAGCCAGGTCAGCCATGTGCCTCGCCTGCAACACTGTAAACTCATTAAACACACACAGCAGCTTTTACTGCAACAACATTTGCTTCGCTGCGGTGCAACAAGGCCCAGCACTGTGCAAACCAGTGTGGCCTCATCAGCAGAAAGTACCATCAAAAATGCACCTCTTTATGTTTGAGGACGGCCTCTGTAAACATGTCACAACATACAATTATCTTAACTCAATTAATACTTGCAATGGGATTCGGCTCAGTTAATCAGCTGAAAATCTGTTTTGCCAACTGCCATCAGGCCAACGAGGGGTTCACTCACAGATTTGGATCCATAAATTCAAAGGGGTGAAACACTTAAAACGAGTAACAGCTTGATCATTGGGTTGCCTTGTCTAAATTCACTGGGACAATTATTGACATTTTAAGGTGCAAAGATCAATATCTGCCTTCCAGGACCTGATGAAGTTCTCCACTGGAAACTAGATTAGTTGCATTTTGCAGATTAATGCTTTTATGTGCACTAACAGTTAGATATCCGCTTTCAATATAGGCAGTGGTCACTGAAACTATACTGACTATTTTCATTGGCTACTGAACTGAATTGATTTGAATTTCAATCACTGCATCCCTATGTTGTTCTGGGATGTTATGTTGTTTACTGTATCCCTATGTTATTCTGTAGATAAACTGTATAAATCATGTACACTTTCAATTCTAATTCCTCTCTGACACTGAATTATCCTTATTCCAGTGTTGGGAACTTGTTTGAAACAGGCTGTCAGAGTACAAACTAAAGCAGAGATGAGGTCAGCAGGCCTGCAGTGTGACAGCTGTGATGATTTGATTTCCTTCCTTCATGACGCACCAGATGCTTCGTGTCCGGGTACTAAATTGGATTTGATCTGGTGTTGGTGGGGAACAACTGCTTGTTCTCTCTGCTTTCTAACCAATGGCTGGCAGGTCACTGATGCTGCAGTTTAACGTGGTGTGGTGTGGTGTGGTGTGGTGTGGTGTGGGGTGGTGGTGGGGGGGGTTACAGAGAGAGCGAGGGAGAGAGACAGTCACAATCTGCTGCATTCACCATCAGCTTGCGGTCATTAGAATCGCTTTTGTTGTCTTATGTAGTCCAAATGAGGTATCTTCTATATTTTTACACACACACACTTCGTCGTATCTTCATTCGGGACCGTTCGGCCTGCAGCCTCAACGACTTCACATCATTTTTTTTTCTTATCTTTTGCACAAAAACTAGCTAAGTCACGCAGAAACGCCGTTGTTTCTCCAGCGCCTCACTGCCGACACTCAAACGTTATCGGCGGG
>CAAKHB010002421.1:46559-78078 GCA_901007665.1 Aeoliscus strigatus
GGGGAGAAAATCTTAGATTTAAATGTAATCTGTCGAAAGCAAAGATCCATAAATTGAAATTCATATTCATATTTATTCTCCTGTTCCATGTTTATTATTATTAGTATATATATATATATATATATATATATATATATATATATATATATATATATATATATATATATATATATATATATATATATATATATATATATTTTACCATTATCTTTACTGATATAATCACTGACTGATGTGCCATATTTTACATACCTGAAAGTTTGATGCAAAATAAAAGATAAAACCCTACAGAAACATTTCTACTTTTTGATGAAAGTAAATCACATTTCTTCTAAGGTATCCTCAGGTGGAATCTATATACGACTGTGTTACTGTTTCGTGTTCCACCAAAAGGAAATGTTTCAAAAGTTAGCATAAAATTGGATAAATCCATAAACCTAACATCTCGGGCACCAATGCGGTTCCATTGAATATACTACAAAAATGAAACCCTTCTTACTTCCTCCATATTGTGTCCTGCTTAAGGGGAAATATTGTACATTCAAAATTAATATTTCATTTCAATTTCACACCTGGTGTCCATAGATCATGGATCCCAGACATAATGTTGCAATGACACACTGTGGTGGCCGACATGATCAGTGGGGAGATGGAAAAAGGGAGCAGTAAATAGAGTGCCACAGTCTTGGTGGGAGCTGACGACAATCTGAGACCTAATCTGAAGCAGTTATCAGCATCTGTTGCCTGGCACCCAGTTCTGTGGGCGTTTTAGTTATTTATCTATTGCTCCATATCTGTCACTTTTTTTCCATCTGATTCCCAGTACAGACACATTCAAGAATGCGGGGGGATGTAACCTCTCAATACCCCCCACTGAGTCAGTCTGTCAGTCTTCATTCACCTGGATGCACACAAAGCTGCAGAGCTTAGCTTTTGAGTTTTGATTGTTTTGCTAATGACCATGTTCGTCATAAGTGCATGACTCCAAAACAGTCCTGATTATCAATTTGCATATCTCAGGAATGTCTCGTGTCAAGCAGTAAACCATGTCACTGATACTTATTTGTTTTCTAATCATAATGCAGGCGCTGGCTGTGAATCTGCAACATGAAAACAGCATGGTTATGTGTGTACATTAGGCTTGCAAAAATATCCATTAAGTGTTTGCTGTTATCTTAATTATTTTGTATATCATACATCAATGACTAAAATAAATCTGCAGAATCACTCAGAATAATAATTAAAACCAATCATTTCTTACCTTAGATACTATTGCATGAGAACGGTGCCTACAATTCATGGGTTTAAAATACAAACAGAGACAAACTGTGTCATTTACTTGCACCCTGAGTAAGGTTTTAACCAGTTCTTTCAAGGACTTTCCACCCTTATTGATTTGGATATCCACGCTAATCATTGTTGAAGTCATATACAGCCTGTGCACGTACGTAGTTTCCTCCATAGCAGTCAGTGCAAACAAAGATACAAAGTATCATAGTCTAAAACAACAAAAGTTAGTATCAACCCCCCTTGACTTAATAACTTCATACTTTCATAACTACCAAGCAGATGCCCACAAATGTCTCCGCAACGGAGTGCTGCTGTCAATCAGTCAATCAATACAGCTTCAAATAAATACTTAAGCGTCACTTGAACAGAACAGAGTTTTGGCCTACGAAGAGTGTTTGGGTTCATTCTGATGAACAGGAAAGGTATCAACGAATGTCTTCCATCACTAACTATGGCACTGTACTGCCAAAACCAGAGATTTTTAGGCACCCAGTGTTTTCTTTTCTGTCTGTTAGTCACATGATACACACAGGAGTTCGTACTTGATTGCATAACCATGGATGGGTGGTCTAATATTTTTTGTGAGATGTCTGTTAAGAGTTTGTGAAACAGCTTGGGGCTTGAAATGCGCTTCAATATATGAAGCTCTGAGTTGTTGAAATTCAATATTAGGTTGAACACAAAAAATAAAAAGTGGTGTAGCTTCCCCTAATTCAACTAGCCAAGCTTTAAAGTGTACTGGATTCAATCTCACTTTAAACCTAGACCAATCTCTATGACTCTTATAAAACGGTTTTGTGAAAAGAAGATTCATTTCTTTACCAAAGCTGGAAAGAGTTATGAACACAAACAAACGCCCTTTTATATTTCTGGCTCATGATCTCAGTCATTAACACAAAATAGCAATGTGACAGTCTGAAGATAGTGATATATCTTTCTCCTGTTCCCAAATGATACTCGAAGTACTGCCTAAAACGGCTATTTGCATAAATCATAGAACAATGCAGGACACACTAATCTCAGCGGGAAGAAGTGGCCTGTTTATGCAGACAACCACCCAGGCTAAAAGCATCAGATAGCAAAATTAGGAATGGTAATTTAATCACATAATGGCTCCTACATACTCCAAAAGTTTCAATTCCTTGTGTCTGTTCCTATGTAACAAGTACGCACTGTGAATCTTAATGATGGTAATGGGGACAATTGTTTTATTCAACCATGTTGTATGATAGAAAATGACGTCTGACAGATTTTGTGTGATAACTCAAAGGAGGCTGCTATGATATGCATGTCTGATACGAACACTTCTGAAGGCAAGTTAGCTGTTATATAAAATATTCAAGCTACAAATGATCAAGAAAGGTTCTTCTATCTTCCGCTTTATCCAGGAATAAAGATGAGCTTCTATATTCAAAGAGCTTGCAAGCAATTTTAAATGAGCCGTCAGAGATTATTTTACCTAAACCAGTAGAGCTGGTGTTTCATGAACCCATGTTTAAAGGCCTCTAGAGGCTTCCTATACCCTCTAGTATTTTGGACCATTCGGTTAGATTTGATGGCTGGACAGCACAGACATCCCACTTCAAATCATCCTTCAAATTTTCAGTGATATTCAGGTCTGTGGACAAAGATGGTCATTCCATGTTCACATGTCTATGTGGAGTTTGTGTTCCAAATGATCACTGCAGGTTGAATCATTTCAGACAATTTAATACTGCAACGCTAAAAATCTTTGTCTGTTAAACCCCAGAACGTGTTTTCTAAAATGATATTATATTGCTGTGATTATTTTCTGTGCACAGACAGACAGAATATATTATGCAGCCTCAGAGGGGTGACTGAACATTGTCATGCCACTGTAAAGGAAATGACTTATCTGATTGTGTTACTGTCGCAGGCAGCTACATGTTCACACAAAGTTGGGGCATCCAGAGCTATGGTGGGAAACAAGGAGGTGACGCAAGTCAGTGGATGTACATTTACACAGCGCCACAGGTTTAGTGGTGACTGAAACCATTGTGGCTGAAATGTCCAGTCGTTCCACCGCAGGGTCTGGTACGGCTGCAGCTATGTCATGTTGCATGTTACAGCTCTCCCATTGCTAGTGGACAACTTCATGCGGGGTTGGGAAGAATACTTACTTACGCCTGCTGTGGAGGTGACAACTTGTTTTTATTGGAACAAGTTTTATTGAAAAGATTGATCAAATCCAGGAATGCTTGTGGGAGAAACTGAATCACAATGCCAAGCAAGAGTATATTGACAAGCTGGATACATATCATTGGTAAAACTTATAAATGAATTGTAAAATGTGAAAATAAACAGTTGATGGATTCACTACAATGCTGGCAAATTATGATGTAATGGTTCAAATAACCAATGTAGTCTCAAAAAGCAGTAATAGTACTTCATAGTTGATGATTCTGCATGTTTGTTTTTACAAAGTTTATTTAGTGGTCTTCAACTCCCTCAACAATTTTGGCTGTAAATAATCAATAGACAAAGGACAAATTACTTTTTGAGCAAGTGGAAGTATCTCATTGAACAAAATGTGGCAGGGAATCATTCAGTGGATGCAGCCAGACACGTCTCACTTTTACATTGAAATGGTGCCACATCCATTCACAGATACAATTGTTTAAACATGTCTCTGTGTTCTATTTAACAGTTTGGTTTTCACTTTTTTTCACAACCACCAAAAATCCAATCAACTGAAATCAGATGTCAATAGATGCTGAATCGAATTTTAGAAAACGAGGTAAATGTGTGATCATTTTCTCACAGGACATTTTTAATTAATTAAAGTCTGTGTGCCAGACACAATCGAGCTGATCTGATTCTTGACTTTGTGGGCGGGTAAAGTATTTCTCTACCCACTGTGAAATCGATGCAGCTGTGACAACTCAAACACTCCATTGTTTACCATCAGTGTTGTAATTATCACTCACCAGGCACATTGATTCAACAGTCTAATCAGAACAGTTGAAGTAGACTGTACATTTCTCAGACTCTGAATTCTTTATGCCTTGCCCTCCTTCAGGCGTTGAAACAGTTTCTCACGTAAGATGTTCTCATTTTCACCAGTACAGCGAGCAATGGCACCTTTGAGATGATATATGAAGTGTTATTTGAAACCTATTGAGAAAAAAAAAATTGAAAAAATGGGAGGTAACTTGAATTCAACCACCAGCACAAGGAGTGACACAGTGAAATGGTGAGAAAATCAGTTTTAAACAAAAATTACAAATGGATTTGGATCAGGTATTTCTTATATATATTACATATAGCACACTGGGGAGGAAATTGGATAGCCAAAAATGTTTGAATCCTGCTCCCCCCACATATTTTAAGCACTCGGTCATGCTTCAAATCTAATTGAGATATATAAATTAAAGCCCAGGATTAAGTTAGTGACATAATTTTTATAAATTAGGTTTAATAATAGCCAAAGCAAATTGGATGTAATGATATCATGATGTCGGTTTTTGGATTACCAAGTCTTGGAGAAGGTTAAATACTCCTACAAAGAGTCTAATAGTCCTATAGTAATAGTAGTGTATATTAAAATCCACATCTTTGGATGTACCACAATATAATAATACATTCACATAAAACAATGTATTTCTGAAATTAATGCTCATAAATGTCAGAGAGCGCCCAAACCACTGATCGAATTCTAGGCTGGCATGTAGCTTTCATGCTAAAATGACCTCAGTTCATGAAAATATCACCTAAATGTCAGCACAACATCCCAACCATCTTTTTCTGTGTGTCAGGCCACTGACCTGTGGCAGACAGTGTACATACTGGCATCTTTGAACTGATTTCATTCATTTTCTTTTCATCTGGTTCTTTTCAAGCTTCACACGTTTCAAGTTTGAATCCTCACTAAAGTAAAGATTGTCTTGATAAATGGGCATACATTGACACATAAATCATCATAGTCAATTCATCTTTTTTGACAAACAATAAAAAATAAATCGAAACAAAACAACACTCAAGTTACAGTTCCTGTAATTTCACTGAAATTATGGATGTAGCACTTCCTGTTTTCATGCAAATACACCCCCACAACTCAGAACAACATTAAATAATAATAACAGTGGAAAACGTCATAAATATTAACTTTTGATGTGTTATGCCATCAATGTTCCCATTTCCCATTTCTCAACATTTGAATGTATTTATTCATACACAGTCATAGACACAACTGGTGTTGTATTGTTTATTTTAATTTAAAATTGTCCCGGGGGTGGCAGAGAGTGTCTTGAGCAAAAGCCCACTGTTTCATATACCAAGGATTCCTGTTCCGTGTGATACAATTTTTGCTATGACATGAAAGCTAGTGTGCTGTAATAGAAAATTAAGGCTGCAGATATGCTTCATTGACTTGCTGTTTGTTGTTCATAAATATCCCAGGTAATTGTATGGTAATCAGAGAACTATCCTTTTTTTTATTATTATTATTCAGCACTTAGAGACACTTCCATTGGGTGGGGTTACAGTCGGTCCCTGGGACATGGTACCTAATTTATGTGGTAATTGTTTTTTCACATTCTTCCACTGGCCTCCATCACAATCTAATGGCTGTCTCCTGGCTTCATGCTCCACTGTGTCAGAACAATTCTAGCAGAAAATAATGTAAACGCTCATACCCAGTTGGGCTTTTATCAGTTTGTTTAAACATCTCCATCAATCAGCACAGCACGTTTGCATGTGTGGTTCATTGGATAAGGTGTAAACTACAACAAATCTGGCTTCCACAGATTGATCCAGACTGATGTATTCAAAACTGTTGCAGGAACACTGGGTCATTTGAACCCAGGAAGGATTATGATTTTGTCAGCCAGGACTTTTTTAATGTAAATTAATTTTTTTGTTCCTATTATTTTTCAATTATTCATTATGCTAGGCTTTGTCATAACTCAACTTTGCAGTATTTGGGTCATTCAAAATACTTATAATAATAATAGTAATTATAAAATTACTATTAAAAACTAATTATAGTTCTCTGTGTTGATTCCTTTTTATTTTATTGTTTGCTTAGTTTTGTTGCAGTGATTTGCCCTTCAGCGCCACCATACCTTCATGGCATTGAATATATTAACAATAAACATAAAACACAAACATTTGCTTTGAAATGATTACAGTCCATTTGAAAGCAAAATATTTTTATTCCTGTTGACTTCCCAAACAAGGTAAATAGAGTTTTTTAAAATTATTATTATTGTTTCACTCACTGTTGCACATGAGTAGACAATTGGTCTATTTAAAAAAATACAGTGTGAAAACGTGTCATTCTAATTCTGCACCTGAACATAGAACCCCTTCTTTGTCCTCATGCTTACTTATACATATTTCATGACGTGTCTGTATTCTCTGACTCCGGGCTGTTGTTGAATTTTACAACTCTGTCTCACATAACTGATGAACAGAAAGCTTTACAGTATTGTTTCTGTGAGATTTATGGACTCTGCTGTTTTATGTGCTTTTGGCAATTATGATTTACGCATCAGAAATCCTGTGGAATTTATTTTTCTTTCAGCTTACTGAAAAAGAGCTTACCCGGAAGATGCTGGTTGACACAATCTGCTTTTGTGACATTTGCATTTCAGCAGCCATGTGAATGAGTCAGATGCATTTTACTTTGCCGTGGGGTTTGTATTTGTGTACAGTGAAACCTGTGTTTGGGTCTCCTGTGAGTGACCCTTGTGTGACTACTCAGACAGGTGATGTCGATGGGTTTCATCTGATTTCATTAATCCACACCCACCCAAGGTGGGTGTGTCCTTGTTCTTCCCCTGTTAAGACACTGTGATTTTACATTCAGTGATACAGATTGTTTACAAGCATTGTGCATCCAGAATATTCACTCTTGAATTGTTTGGTGGACACCTGAGGTCCACATCCGCCTCGTTACTTTTTTCCGTCTTCATTGCCCTTCTCTCACATCGCACATTTCTTCATCTGCCCTAGTATTTAGAGGATTAAAATGAGGTGTGTTGTTATGGGATGGGATGGGTAGCATTGTCTGGTTTGAAAGAAAAGAAATGTCAGCTTTTAATCCCCACAGAATGTCTTCTGACTAACATTATAATAATATTTCTCTTATGAATGAGTGATGGATAATAGCTGTGGGCTCAGTGTTAGCAGAAAAAGGGACATCATACGTCCGTATTTGCAGCACTGCTCATACTCGTGATGAATAGTCAAAAGACTATGCCTTGGCAGAGAGATTAGAGGATACTACATCATTTGGAATCATCATACATCACAAGGTGAGGAATGTTTTATATATGAATGTAAAATGTTGCAAAAAGAATTATGAAACGATGTAAGGTGGTTTCCATTGTGGGTAGAGGAGACTTGTTAAATCATGAGAAAAAAGTCGGCTTCAAGAATTTAAGAATGATACTCTGGGGCTTCAATTAATAAAACATTAGCTCTTTTCAGAATCTGCAGCGATATCCCTGGATTGAACGAATAAACGGATGGACGAATGAATTGGGGGGGGGGGCTCAGTGATAGATGGATGAATTATAAGCTTTGAATAGGAAAGTATTTATCTGCGTCATCAGCATCCAGCATCACAATTTGTTGATTCACAAAAAGGGTTCACGTATGTGGTCTCAGACCATCCAGAAATAAATCAATGGCTCTTTTGGTATAAAAACAAGAACATTCCACTGCTACAGTGTCGATTGCCATCTACTATGTGCTAATCGATAGGAACTAACCAATAAGTCTGGTGATTGGGAGGGACTGATGAGAGACTGATTGATGAAAGGATTTCACACTTATTTTCTATACGTATATTTGGAAGAAAGAACACAAAGGAGAACACAAATACTAAACAGTAAACTTGTGGCCAATAAAACCCTGAACGTGACAGGGGAACTAACAAGTTCAAGTAAAAGATTGTACGATTGCGCTTGGATTATGCATTGTAGTTTTGATATTTTTAATTTAAACTCCATTGCTAAGCCTTATTGCAGAATTTGTAGGGTCAGATATGAACAGATGTGAACAAGAACATCTGTGCATGTTGTGTGTTTGTGTGTATAGTTCTGCCTTTTGCTTTCCTGTCTGAGGGTTGTTTGCACTCCACATTGAGTGAGATACATGTGTCGATCTGGTGATTGGCTGGGAGACTAGATGATGTTGACACCAGAACCCACTTGTTCATTCTTTCCTGTTTCCTGGTTTCCATCTGGACAATCGCTTGCCTGCATCATCAGTTTGAGTGTGTCCATGCTGTAAATGCCTTCTATTGGCAGGTCTGTGAGCGATAAGATGCCTGTATATTTGTGGATAAAAGGTATGGTTAATATCATAGGTTGTCTGGTTTAGTGTTTGGACTGTGCTTCTACTATGAGTTCAACCACTCTGGTTGTATCTGCTGTTGCGCTGGTCATCCTTGGGGTGGGAAGGAGGTTAGACATGAGACAAGCTTCTCTTTGATGTGCCTCAATGTCATAAACGCATTGGAAATTCAAGATACTTTCTCATTCATGCATTAAAAATTGATGCTGTTAAGACTTGCAGACATTGTTTTCTGTGAGTAACACAAACATTAAAGCCATGAATGATAGCAGAGAAATAACCCTGAGCAGTTTCTTTCATGATGAGATCAAATAACTACATATGAAATTATACTGGCGCAAACTAATCTGATTCAAATGTCTGAACCGAGAGGAGAAGTAGCTCCGCTAAATGGCTGCAGACGAAGGCTGTATCAGATTCTGTGTTCTGAGTCTGTCTGTTGGGATGCTATATTTAATCAAATCTGGCTTTCCTCCAGTTAGCAGGCAGCTGCCCCAGGTGCAGGACAGCCAATCACAGATGTTGCTCAAGTATAGGTCAACTGAAATTGGACAGAAATGATATCCATTACCGCGTTTGATTTATATACATAACAATACACAGTCACTGTACCAGGATCCTAATGATGCCAAGAAGACATGGAGGCTCATCAGCAGAGTGCAGACAGTGCACACTTCATGTCTGTATTCATTTTTACATTTTTACTATGTGTAAAACGAACTGTGCAGTAATTAAGAGAGATGAGATTAATGTTTTTATGCTGAAAGACTCAAATTAGGAATATTTCATGATGACGTCCCAGAAAATTTGTCTCAACGTCTGAATGTGGGCAGACCATCAATAGTCTATCTGTCTCAACACCGTAGCCCCACAGCCACGCTCGCTGGCGTTCTCTCAGAGAGAGGCAGCGCTCTCCTCTAACGGTCACACACAAGGCCATCCTTTCAAAGGCAGCCGCAGCGCTCCCCGGAGGTTAGATAGACCACACAGCCAGGGATTGAAGTGAGAGATGGGAGGGATTTCCTTTGACACCCCCATTCTGCCATAGGAGTTTGACGATGAAAGCTTTTTTGAACAAAGTGATATTTAACAGTGGAACGGTTTAATATCGCATGATACTCAATAATATGATAGGTATGGTTTTAGGTATGGTAAAATAATCTGTCACGTGTATTGGAAAATATAGAATTTTCAAGTTTTGGAAACCTTTTTTAAATTTTCCACTGTGATCATAAACCCCAGATGTACAATCACTGAGGACTATTATAGATCCTGAGGGATGAGAGCAGAGGCGGCTGTCTGATACAATACCCCACCACCCTCCTGAAGAGAATAAAGGAAGGAAAAAGATGATAATGACTCATAAAATGTATCATTACTATCATATCACTTGTTCTTTCCTGGTGGTGAGATTCACACACACACAGAGAGAGAGAGAGAGAGAAAGATTTTTATTTTTACAAAAACACTGTATTTACACATGTATATTTTTACATTCGACGCAATTAATCAATTACAATTTGTGCAACTTGTAGCTTGTTGTCTTCAACATAACATAAAACTCCATCCCAACACCAACAGAGAGAGGGAGGGAGAGCGAGAGAGACTAAAGTTGTAAAGTGGTATAAATCCTTACAGTACTGCAGCTCTATCTATCTATCTACCTATCTATCTATCTATCTATCTATCTATCTATCTATCTATCTATCTATCTATCTATCTATCTATCTATCTATCTATCTATCTATCTATCTATCTATCTATCTATCTATCTATCTATCATCTTTTGAAGGTGAGTCTATCACGTTTGATGGAGAAGGAGAAGTGAGGAGGGGAGGAGGGCTGATGATGAGAGCTGATGACACCGAGCTGGCTCACACACACAGAGAGTCGCCCATTGTACTTTCAGCTGGAGAATAAAGGAAGCACTGCCTCCCCCCGTCACATCTGACTTTACACATATCGACGAGAAAACAAAGGAGTCAGGATGTAGAATCCGTCCACAAATCTCTATTCCTCCCCCCCTCCTCACCTTTGTGTTTGCCTCGTACAGTTTGTGGTCCCGGTGGCAGATATCTCCCTCTCCATCCGCTGCGCTGTGACGCTCCGCTCGTCCGTCGTCTAACGAGCGTCTCTCCGCTGCATCCGCCGGATGGATCCGGACTCCGGCGCTCTCACCTCCGACTGAGGACTCGGTCTTCACAGAGACTCTGAGCCGGGTTCCGACACCCCCTCCCCCCCACTCCCCTCCATCTATATCAGGTGAGTTTTCTCTAATACGTTTCAAACAAATACCTGATAATGTTGACAAAACATAATTTAGATTACTCGTTAAACTGTTTAGAAAGCCACAATTGGCGGTGCATAAAGAGTTTTCAAAATGTATATTGTGTGATAATTTTCATCATTTCTTTTTTTTAATGTAAAGTACAATGTTTGCACAAATCTGTCACCCGTACTCCCATTCAACAGGTTGGAATCCACCTATGCTGCTCAGGACAGATTATTGGGGAAAAAAAAAGATTGGCATAGGTTCTAAAACTAATTTGATATCCAGTATATACTTTCACCAAGGCAAAGACCCCTGGATTTTACAGTGTCCATGCAGCATGCAGTCAACTTGAACTCATCCATAGAAGTTATTAATTTAGTTCCTGACATGATTGATCATCTATATCTGTAGCAAACGTGAGCTCGAGTCCAAGTCATTTGTTAACAAAGTTGGATGAGCAGAACTGATCAATGTGATATCAGGCTCTCTGTAATTAATGCCATAAGTCAGCCTTTTCCTTGAAATCGAACTGAGTGAGGGAGGGCTGCTGCTGTTCTTCTTCATATTGAAAGCAGTAAACTCTTGAAATGGTGCCTCATTAACAGTGACAGCGTACAATTAAATACAGGTGATCTCTATTATTTTTTGTTGGCATATCCTCCAGATGTCAGCTGAAAAGTAGAGCCTGCAGTTGAGGACGTCCTCCAGGGCTGCTTCATGATGGCGACAGGAGTTGCAGCATGGCTCCCATTTGCCAGAGCAGCAGCGATCGGCTGGATGCCTGTTGCCAACTGTGCAATGCCTGTTGCACCGAGACAAAACAGTAAGAGACAGGATGAGCTGATTATTCTCAATGTCAGTGGTCGTCGATTTCAAACCTGGAGAACCACTCTGGACCGATATCCAGACACTCTACTCGGCAGCTCTGAAAAGGACTTCTTTTACAATGAGGAAACCAAGGAGTACTTCTTTGACCGGGACCCTGATGCCTTCAGAAGCATCCTAAACTTCTACAGGACAGGAAAGCTTCACTACCCACGTCATGAATGCATCTCAGCCTACGATGAAGAGCTGACTTTCTTCGGCATAATCCCTGAGATTATTGGGGACTGCTGCTATGAAGAGTACAAGGACAGAAAGAGGGAGAACTTAGAGAGGCTGCAGGACGATCAGGAGGAGAACAAAGACATGAAGGTACCCAACATGAACTTCAGAGAGACCATGTGGCGGGCCTTTGAGAACCCCCACACCTCCACCATGGCCCTGGTCTTCTACTATGTTACAGGCTTCTTCATTGCCATCTCAGTCATCACTAATGTCGTAGAGACCGTGCCATGTGGTTCCACCGCCAACCAGAAAGACATGCCGTGTGGTGAACGCTACACAGTGGCTTTCTTCTGCATGGACACTGCTTGCGTCATGATATTCACAGTGGAGTACCTGATGCGCTTGTTTGCGGCACCTAGCCGTTACCGTTTCATGCGCTCGGTGATGAGTATCATCGATGTGGTGGCCATCTTGCCGTACTACATTGGCCTGGTGATGACTAACAACGAGGATGTGAGTGGCGCCTTTGTGACGCTGCGTGTGTTTCGAGTGTTTCGGATCTTCAAGTTCTCCCGACACTCACAGGGCCTGCGTATCCTGGGTTATACTCTCAAGAGCTGTGCTTCAGAGCTGGGCTTCCTCCTCTTCTCTCTCACCATGGCCATCATCATCTTTGCTACGGTCATGTTCTATGCAGAGAAAGGTTCCAGCTCCAGCAAGTTCACCAGTATCCCAGCTTCCTTCTGGTACACTATTGTCACCATGACAACGTTGGGGTGAGTAATTAAACACAGATGTAGAAGCACAATTCGGAAGATGCATTCATGTTTCATCAACTGTGATGAAATGTATTCGTATTTGTTACAGATCTAAAAAAATGTTTATGATATTAATTGTCACACAAGATTTCTCTGTGGATTTTTAAAAAGATTGAATAATTTATGAAAACCACTCTCCATTTCAAATGAGCATTAAGACACCCTGCCTCCATACTTCAGTACGCTTTACTCACAGCTGCCAGTGTGAGTAATGGGGGGCTGTGAGGCATTTATCCACCAGCACAAACACCCGTGGCATTGCCTTTGCCTCTCTTAAAGCTTCCTAAATGAGGAGACAGAAGATGAATGCACACAATACAATAAACAAATATTTTTTTTCAAGTCATGGTTGATGTACAAAAATATGTTCAGCGCATCCAGGACATGCAAGCTGCCAAAGCATGTGTCTGGCTTTATTTTCACTTTAACATTCAACTAAAATGTGCTCTTGAACACCATATTTGACCAGTGGGGACTGCTGGTCCTTCATACAGGGCCCTTCATTATAAAACTTAAGTCTAGTTATTTATGCATAAATTCTGCCTTTCATTCCTTTTGTAGAAAATACTGCTTTGACGTTCACACAGACTGAAACCAGGACACACTAGAATTGTGTTTTGACATGTATAAATGGAAAAGGGCTTAATCACCAAGTTAATGACACACAGTGGGCTGCAGTTTGTCTCGAGCAAAAAAATGCTTCAAAGGCACTGTATATGTCAAAATCACAGGAGATTCCGATTTCTCCACAGTTCCTCCAATCGTCGTGCAGCAGCTCTGTGTTTTTACCCAGGGAAGTTGAGTTTTATTGGAAGTGACTTGTTTTTCACATTTAACCAATAAATATGAAGCTTCACTGCAGTGAAAGAAGCGTGTCTGTGCCGTCACATAGAAGAACACTGAAGCTGCATCAACAGGTTTGAATGCAGCGTCCAGCTGCATCATGTCAGACAACTAGCAATGAACAATTGATTCTTAACGCACCAGTCGAAATGAGATGTGAATACAACATGTGACATGTTAGAGGAAGCTAAGCTTCATTTGCAGACAGTTTTTTATTAGCCTGTTTTCACAGTGACCGAATCGAGTCACATCTGTGATTCAATCACAATGTGACAGGTGAGTAATTCAGTTCAAAATGAAGACTGAGGTTGAAGATGATGAAGATGCTGTAACCATGTTATACAGAGTATAATGACAGGCATTATGGTTGATTTGAAGTCTGGTTTCAGGTATCCGGCTTCACCTAGAATTCATGACTGTATTCATGACTGTGGCTTTAAGACTAAAAGTTTTTTGTGAAGGATTTATTTAGCTGCACTGCAAAATAAAATATCTCTGCTCTGTACCTGGAGGCAAGATGTCCCCGGAGAGCTCTTCTGTCACCTTTGTTATGATTCAACTCCACTCTTAATATTTCACAGAAACTCTCTAAGATTCAACAACCTGAAAATGCTGGAAAAAACCTGAACATTTTTCAGAAGTTTGGCTGCATGAAGTATGCTATCATTCTGGCAAAGTGAAAGAATAATTAATCTTATCTGGAGGGATGATGAGGATGGAAACAGTACAACTCACACTGCCATAATTTCACATTTAAAAGGTCTTAAAAGAAAACTCACATTTCCACATGTATGCAATTCTCCTCCTGTCCATACATTCCATTGTCACTGCAGTAAAGTTTTTATTATTTGCAAGTGTAGTTTCACATTGCATAGGCCTAGATCATATTAAAATATGTTTCTAATATATGGCCATCACATTTATATGCACTAGATGGTTGCAAAACACTATAATACACATTATTCAGCACATTACCACCCACATACACACACACACACACACACACACACACACACACACACACACACACACACTTTACAATGGCCTTACATTAACCCATTCATACACACACTCATAAACCAATGCCTAGCATTTGAACTGATGTTGGTGTTTGTACCAAACATGTTGGATCAATTAATTGTGGAAAGTCTTTCCTGTTGCACTGGCCGAAATGAATAAATTACTTTTGACTGGAAAAAAAAAACCTTTGCAGCTTTAGACATGAGTGTTAACTTTATGTTGTTATAATGCTACAGTCTATCTAAACAATGTGATTTTTGCTCTTGTCATACTCGATAAATATTGAAATCCAACTGTTACAGTGTAACAGGGTACAAGAATGAAGAGTGCTGCATTCATTTCAATTATCACCTGTGTGAGGGTTTAAGCAAAAAGCTTTTTAAAATTTGGATTCATAGCAGATCTGGTGTATTGGAAAACATTACATTTTCACAGACATGAGTGGTCGATGCGTTGGCTGCCATGCAGCACCTCTTTTTGACACCTTTTTCTAACATGATACAAAATATCACCTTGTGGCTACCAGTGTTCTCTGGAAAATTATATCTATTTCAGTATTTACAACCAAATCATCTGTGAGGTTCTTATTTATTCCTCACATTGGAGTTGGTATGTCTCTGTTTTTTTCTTTTCATAAACAAATTGGCAAAGACAGTTTGATAGTTAAACCATCAGTGATGAGAATATATTAGTACTAATAGCTCCTCTCTTATGTAAGGGTTGAAAAGGCAACATGACCTTATCTGTGCAACATATGGATGCTTATGTGTGTCAGTGTGTATTGTACTCTTTAAAAGGTCTCTTGTATCATACATAGAAAAAAGACTAAATGCTGCTGAAAGTATAATGCCAATTGTGAAACCCTGAATGATGCCTTTGAGTACCAAGCCATTTCAACCACCTGACAATAGAGCGTTACATGGAGAGTCTGCTTATATCTCTGAGAATAGTCACCATCAGCTCTAGCCAAGGACAGTTATTTGCAATCAACTGTCGACTGATGCATGTTCAAGGCCTGAGCAATCATTCTGTTAGCACCAAAACTCAACATTTGTTCACTGAAACAACAATGCCAATGGTAAGGTCATTATTAGGTATGTAGCTCCTGCAGATCCAACACCGTAAACCCTGTTCTTATGCTGGCATTTGTATACTAAGTTTTGTGTCTTTGTGCATTATTTCCTCCCTTTTAGCTGCAGTATAAACTAAAGGCTTCTTGACAAATATAGGAAAAAAACAATCCAGTTTTTTCAGTCATGCAGTACAAATATTGCTTGGTAAAACTCAATTCAATGAACCCCCCCCCTCCCCCTGTCTCTCCAGGAACCTGCTGGAGAGACAGGTATTTACAGTGTGAAATCCCCATCAACAGGTAAATAAAAAAGATAAAGAGTCACACCACTTACAACACTTTCCAAGATTATGTAATATTACGGTTCTGATGCAGGTCATAAATATGAATCTCATGTGTGCACAAATTACAAGTGGAGCGCCACAGTTTGTAATGGGCCGATGTGATAGAAAGGAAACTTACTTAGACACCTACTTAGAGATGTACTCCAGGATTATTTTAAGATTGAATCCCATCCAGGCAGAAGTAAGCTCCTGTAACACAGCTCAGTCATTCCTGTGTTAGACTCCCCTCTGTGTTTCTCAAACAACCGTCTTTATCTAGATCTTAGTATTTGTGATAGTTTTATGCTGTTATATGCTGTTTTCAATATGTTTCTTATTGATTTGAAGCACTATGCAATTTCCTTGTGTTGTGAAATGTGCCATACAAACATAATTTACAGACTCTTTTACTTAATAAGTTATATTCTTTTCACATAAATTCATACTTTTGTGAAAGAAAAAAATTGTTATTCAGTAGCCTGGAAAGTAATTACACAATCGTCACTGAGATAAGCTGTCGTCAACGAGACATATTGTATGGCAGAAGTTCTTCACACTCATACACACACCAGCAAACACACAACTGTTTAAGTCTATGCAGATGAACTATACCGGATCTGCCACACATCTCGTCTGTTCAGATCCAGTATGGATCACATCACAGGACACCCACACACATTTACGTGCTGACTCATTTAGTGCATGCATAGGGTGTCTTTCATCTTGTCTTGCCTTTATAACCTGCCTCCGTGGATGTTCCACGTGTCTGCATGAACCCAGACAGCGCAGCAGTTCTCTGTAACAGGCTGACGCTCATGGTGGGGTGTGGTGGTGGTGGTGGTGGTGGTGCGGGGGGGTTGGCGGCTGTTACTTATGCTCTGGACTGAATCTCAGTGAGTTGTACTCCCCGCGGCTGCCTGACGGCGGTGCCTCTGTTGGAGCTGGCCGGATACCGGGTCATTGACATCAGTGGGGCAGGATCAAAAAGAATGATGAGGAAGGAGAAATCCCTCTCTCCCCCTTTTCTCTCTAGTTATCTCGCTCTCTCCCCTTCCCACCTCAACCCCCATGAGTCTCAGAGGGGAGCAGCTATTTTGAGAGCACCGGTAATGTGTGTGGAATGGAGTTATCTGTTTCAACTATAATCTGATAGACGAAACAGGCTCAATAGATGAGGGCAGTCACTTTTACCTGCATGACAGGTGCACTGAAAGCAAAGGTCCACCAGCCCGCCAGCAGCTCTCCCAAGTCTCCTGCGCCTCTAAAAACATTATTAACCCAATAATGAGAGAAATATTAATGAGGTGTGCAAGGAAATCTGACTCTGGTGTTATAATTAGAGTGACTCTCCCAGTTGTGGAGTCCTGATCCTGGACGGAGGCTTGTTCTGTAGCAGAAAGTGAGAAATAATGTTGTTATGCATGTAGGTCATGTTCCCATCTCTGCCTTAATCAGTGGCTATATATAATCTGCTTCCTTCTTCAGAGAGACTTTGAGTTTGCCCCCCTCTGCGTTCTCTACTCAACGTCTCTATTAGACAAAGTGGACTGTGCTTAGGGGCCAAAGGCAGGAAGAGAGGGGTCAGATGAGACGTGGTTTTGGTTCATTAGAAATCTGTGGAGTTGGTTTGATTTAAATGAGAATGAAGTTTCCCTTTGGAAGAAAGTCACTTTTCTGATTGTATGTTGTCTCATTTTCTTCTGTGTCCACATGTATCACGTGCTAAAACAAACTGACGCTAACTGAATACATATCTATACACACACTCACACAGATATATCACAAGCAGTTTAATAATAAGTTGTTTTATGAATGAATGTGTTGTTTTCAGTTTCATATGTACCAGAAATGATGTTTTTTGGCATTGGAGGTGAAAGGCTGAATGTGGATTGTCATGCGTTCATTATTCATGATAATATCTGGAATAAGTTTATACATTTTACGTTTTCAACTTAAGTCTGTTTTCAAAATGTGCTATATTGGTGCCTTGCCAACCTCCTAGGTGATAAAATAATCGCACGCAATTTTTTTGCCGTCATCATGCTTAAGTCCTTCAAAGTGTTTCTTAGGACAAGGACTGACGAAACATTCACAAAAGCTCCTGAACTTACTGTAGTTCCATCACTGGTTCACTCAACCATTAAACTTGTTCAAAGGTATACTGAGATATGGAGAGCTGATATGCCTCACTGCTTTAGACTTTCTATTGTGGTGTAGTAAAATGAATCCATTGACGTTTCCTACCATTAGATGCAGACAGCTAATTTCACCAGCAATCAGCCAGTAAGGGTGTAGTTCTGTCTTTTCAGCCACCTTCCACTTAACCTGTGTCCCATCTCTTGACGGGGTGGAGCGGCTACACGCACTCTCTAAATTCACCTGTCAAATCAAGGAGCCATGATGTAGACGGCACATGAGTCCGGTTTAAGGTTTTTGCCTCTCTTGACAAGCCAGTCATCACTTTCCCTATCTCCAGGTCTGTACCTTTCCTGGGGGTCTGGCAAGACAGCATTTATACCGTAAAATATAATGATAGTACTGTGAAGGCCTAAGCCACTTCAAACAAGCCAAATAATATCATTTATGAAATGGAATTGACACAATACTCAGTATAAAAGAGTAAATATCAACAATCAACAGACTACAAGCATTTGAATGACCATTAAATTATTTCAACTTTTTAAGTGTTCACACAGTTAGAGGTTCTGTGTTTTATACAAGGACATGTCCCCAGAGCCTCCAGGAGAACTGGATTCTTCTGATTACCTGCTGCTTCCTGAGTCCTGCAGTAGTTCAATCTTTGCTCAGCAAGATGATGAAGTGGATGGAGATGAAACCCTTGTCGCTCACCACTTGTAACTCAGTTTAAATGATGCTACAAGTAGTCCAGTGCTCTCTTTATCAACATAATCAGATGTGCCAGAACGTGGTAATAAAAGAAAAAGTAATAACAGAGAAGAAACCACAGTGTCTACAACCATGTCTACCATAATGAATTAAAGTAATATTATAAGCTATTTTCTCTTCTCCTGAACCTCTAAATTGATTCTGTGTCACATTTGAGTATGTGTTGATATGTGCTTTTATTGCTTTAGTGTTCTCTTTTATGCATCCTTTCATCTGAAAACAAGCAATTGCGGCACCCCTCCACATTTCTGTATCTGTCTTCAGCACATTCCACATTTAAAGGGCAGAACTCTTCATTCCTCTTGTCTGCTCTCATTGGACGCCACTCCCCTGTTCTATCTCCTTCTCTAGTGTTGCCAACAGGGGATTATGCATATTTCTAATATGTGATTTGAGATGCAGTGCTGAACAGATTGAGACCGGAGAGTAAACACCAGTAGCTTTAACAATGGCAATGAAAATTTTACAAACAATGTCTGGTGGCCCAAGGATGAAGCCAATAAATGCTGCATGCGATCCGGATCCATCTGTGGATACAGGATTGTTTCACTGTTGCTTCAATTTATTCTCGCCAGTGTTCCTATAGGACGTGGACATGAGTGTTGGACCAGTGCAGTGCATAGACTGTTCACAATGATGCATACATGATGTAACTGTAAGGTAATAATAGGGATGGTTGGGGTATGTTTACATGTTCACTGAAATATGTTCACTGGCAAATATAACAAAATCTAAACATGGGTTGTAGAAAACCATGTTGCTGTTTTTAGCACCTTCAAACAATGCACACATGTCCTCTATGTTGGTGTTTTAAAACTCAATGACATCGCCTGAGCTTCCTCTCTGTCCAATTAAAGGAGACTGTTGAGTTTGGTAGAGCTGCCTCGGAGCCCAGAGTTGGAAAATCTGATGAGTACTTGAGTATGTGTGTGTGTGTGTGTGTGTGTGTGTGTGTGTGTGTGTGTGTGTGTGTGTGTGTGTGTGTGTGTGTGTGTGTGTGTGTATAATTTAATTTGGCACACTGAGGTCAACAAAGTGAGTGTAAGGGTTGGAGAGCTCATGCAAATTGGCAACAGGGAAGTAAAAAGTGTAACAGGAACAGGAAAACAATTTAGTGTTTCAGTGATTCAGTGAATATCTGGGATGAATGCATAATTCATCTGCAGAGCAAAACAGGAGGAATGAGATGAAAGATGGACCAAAACCATCTGGAACATTGTGAGTAATGCAGAAAAGGAGGCAGAGAACGTATGGGACAAATTCAAAAGCATAGAAATAGACAAAGGTGGAATGGAGGTGAGAATGTGTAATGATGTCCACAATGTCAAGACGATTGTAACCGGCTACAAAGAAGAACCTTGAATGACACGACATGCTCTGTACCTCCAATGAGTGCGTTATTTTTAGATTCTTGGCCCTTATCTCACTACACAGCTGGCAAGGATTTTGGCTCAGAGAAAGGTAAAGAAAATGGACTAATAACCCTCAATGTGCTGTAGAGGAGGACATGGACAAGGACACTGTAATGGTACAGTTCCTGTGTCCATCAAAGTGGATCCAGTGCACCGTAGAAATCAAATGGCATTAAACCAAGAAACTGTTCTTTGTACTTCTACCATGTTTGTTGCATACAAGTAATACAGTAAGCATGTATGTAAACCCCCACCCCTAGAACCTCTTTTAACTGGGGGTTTAGTAGATTTTATGATTAATTCTGGTCTTAATCTTAACATTGTAGTGAAAATATTTTAAAATCTACATTTTGTGTTAAAAATGACATGTGGAGTGCCATCTACAGGTTGAAACCTGCTTATTACATCTAAATTCACTTTACAATGCATTTGGTGGTAACTGACGTCAGCACCAACGGTTCACCCTGAAGCCCCTCCTGCTCCCTGTTACTATAAAAAGATTGTCTCCACCGTTAGCAAACTAAAGACTGGGTTGGATTCAGAGCAGTAGTTGTAGGTGCTTTAACTGTACTTAACTTTAGCTTGTGTGTTTTAGATAGTCCTGGCTGTTGTAACGGCTCAAACTGATCGGGCTCTGGACCGTCAGCAGAGGAGAGAAATCCTCCACCTCAAATGAGGTAGAAGAACCGCCCCACACCGCCCCTCCCTCCCTCAACTACGCCCAATCATCCATTTTTTTTAAAATCAAGCTGTGGGCGGGGGAGGGGTTAATTACCCTTTAACTGTACATCATCATGACTGTTGGAGGATTTTAGCAAAAGTTGCTTCATCTTTCCAGCGTTTGCAAGAGTCAGAAGGAGGATTCTCTCGTACCACTTTTGCTTAATTTCGCTTCATATCAAAATCCTCCTGCTGCCTCGATGTGCTTTCTTTAGATTTCTTCTAAGTTTGGAGCTGTTTGAATAGTAATCTGCTCAATTCTCACAGGGCTCCTTCCCTCCCTCAAAACCACACTAATCAGTTCAAACAACCCATCTGGATCTATCAGTGCGAAACATCTAGGCGCATATGAAGCTTTCATTATCGTTTGACGATAATGAAATCCTCACATCATGTCACACTTATCTTGTCATCTCATATCTCCAGTGTGATCTTGCAAATCCAGCTCGCAAGGTAAAGTGATGTTGGCATTGGAGAATGTGGGTGAAATTATGATGACAGAGGGATAAGGCATCCCAAGCAAATAAAGATAAGAAGAGCATGTTTGTTGTTGTAGCATGTCGTTTTTGTGGACGTTCCACATCTACCAAAACTACTTAATCTACCATTTATGCCCATTTGTGTTAGAGCTGATTCCAGCTGTCAGTGGGCAAACAGCAGGGTACACCCTGGACATGTTGCCAGCCCATCACAGAATGCCATTCCCACACACATTCCCACCTACGGGCAATTTAGAGTAACCAATTAACCTCAGCATGCTTTTGGAGGTGGGATGAAGCTGGAGTACCTGGAGAGAACCCACACAGACACAGTGTGAACATGCAAACTCCACACACAAAGATCCCTAAGTCAGGAATCAAAATCAGAAACCAGGTAAACATTGTGTCAGAAAAGGACAATTTACAGACAGGACAAACCCAGTAAGGGACTTTCTGGAGTTACCAGAGATAGCACACAAAGCAGGAGGACTGTAGCAAACTCAGGAAAATACATAAGTGAGGCTACAGGGAAGTTTAGCCAATATAAGATAATAGGATGGGTCTATTACCTGACAATCTCTGTTGAAAATGTGGAACAAAGGCAGGGACTTTCCTACATGTGCTATGGGAATGTAGTCTGATTCAACCATTTTGTGTGAAATTGACAGAACATCTCTGGAGACAGAGATTCCAGTCTAGCCAAGATTATGCTTATTGGGTGACCAATCACAAATGATGGGAGGGCCAAAACTGGATTGTGTAGTTATAAAAGTCGGGGCGGTTACAGCAGCCCGGGATATCCTCAGGTTATGGAAAAGTACATCTTCACCAGACTAAAAAAACATGGATTGAAAGTAAATACCAACAGATGTAAGTGAGAGTCAATAATGGGGAGAATGAGAGGGGGCCATGGGAACGTTTCTTCACTACGAGTAAGAACAACTTGATATGAATTGATGAGATGGTACAGCTGTGTATTGGCATGTATATGTAGGTACCAGCTTATAGGTAGCAGCTTTTGAAAAGGAATCCAACTAGAGACCTTCTCGCTGTGAGGCGACTGTGCTAACCATTGGAACACCATGTATCAGTATTCATTTCAATATTTCAACACAAACATAACTAGAAATGTATGAAGATTTTCTTTACTTGTATTTCTGTAAACAGTCCATGTAACACCAGTTTGGAGCAAAACAAAACAATTACAATCTTTAGGTGCATTTAAGTCAACCATAGTACTTCATATCTGAGGTGTATTGTTGCAATTTTCGTTTGCTTTACAACACACTGCATGAATACTGTTTATTCGATATATGTTGGCAATCAAATGGCTCACACTCATATTTTCTTTGCTTGCTGTGATTCATTTATACAATTCTGATACCACTGTTGCAATACTGGTATGGCAATAATCAAATTCAGTCCCTCATAGATCACTGTTCAAACCTGGCTCTGTGCGTGCATACACTAGTGCATCCATCAAAGGGAGCTCCAGTCTCAGCCACATCGGCATGACATGTCTCTCGCCAAGTGACTCTTGATGCCAATTATGCTGACATGTCAAGGCTGGATGACCTCTGTGGAATCCCAGGATACAAATCTTCTGAGGTTTTTCAGATCATGCAGGTGCTTTTGAAGCTCAGCGCAGAACAGAGGAAACTGGATTCATTTCTGTTTACCTTCAGCTCCTTTTCCTCTTTTATTACAATAAATTACATTAGATATACAAATTAGTACAACAAGAGCTCAATTCACTTTAACATTATAATTTATCTGTTTGGGTTCATTTTTAATTCTCAGAGCAATACTTGGAATGTTTAATTTATGACTTTATTCATCCCGCACAAGATACCTAGAGAGAGGATTTTTCTGCAGACCGTGTTAAAGAATTAAAGAATGTTAAAGGTGCAGATTTATTCAAAACGTAAGAAAAAAAACACTGTTTTAAAAATGGACTCGTGAAGGTCTGACCTCTCTGAGGGGCCACGTGGCACCAGAAAAAGTACACAAATTAGCCACTAGTGTATCTTTTGTTATGGGTCTCTTATGATTATGTTATAAAATCAGGGACTTAATGAGTTCAGTTTGTTGTTTATTTTATGATACATGGAGATCTGATATAATGACTATCATTCCCCAGAAAGTAAAGGACAGTGGTCATCCTCTGTGATTGGCATGTGTTGAAGTGCATCTAAATGAATTCAGCCTGGCAGCTTATTAAATCCTTGCGATAGCTGTATGCGTAGCTGTATGGACCTTGAATGTCCAGAGGGACAATAAATGGAGCTCTGTCTCAGCATGGCCCATAGATCACTAGAAAAGGGCTTGGAGAGCGCAGAACTCCGCCAAGCAGCTCATTTCCACTCAAATTGTGATTTCCAACCTTTATTATCGTCCTAAATTCATTTTATCTAATCTAATAAATTTATTCATCATCAAAACATGCCTTTGTCACTGATCATCAAATAGTTAAAAAATCATTGGAAACCTTGACAACACATCATGCACTCTGAGGTCTATTTTTTTCTTCTTAATTTACATACCTGGGTGGGCTCAAACCACCAACCTTTGGGTTGACAGCCAGACACACTAACTACTGCTGCTGTTGTGGAGTTATATACGCATATGCTGTGTCCCTATCTCACAATGAGTGTGAGTCCTTCAAACGATTCCTGGATCTAGATGGTTCCAGAACACAAGTAACATTTAGTCATGTGTTCCTTGTCCCATTATCAGCATTTCCTGAAAATGTCACTAAAATACGTTCATAACTTGTTGAGTTATTTTGCTAAGACAAACAAACGGACAAACAGACAAAAACATAACATCCTTGGCTGAGCAACAAAAACAACAAAAAACAAAAACATCTGCACAGTGGCTCCGTATGCACCTCAGGAGTTATGCACTGTGAGCCATGATTATTCCCTATCCCTGCTCCTGCACTAACTTTGCATGAATGTTAACATATAAGGAGAGGAAAAGGTGAGAGCATAAATATTGTGTGTTTGTGGCAGTTTCTGCATATTTGAACAACACGACACATTTAAGCATTAGCAGCGAACTGTCAAGCCTGTCAAAAAGATTCAGCGTCAGATTCAGTGAAAATGTTTTCCTACATTCTCATGCTTAGATCAGGAGATTGGTTTTCCTATGAGCAACAGACTGATGATGTACCATGACAGTCCAGTAAATCTGTTTGAATATTAGAAGCAGCAGGAAAATACAACAGGTTTTCACACCATCACACATCTCTAATAGACTTCTGTTTGGATGTAAAAAACTGAATAATGATGGATTTGTGACACAATGTCTTAAGCTTGCGGTGTAGCCGCTCTCTCATTACTCTTTCCAGTTGAGCCGTTTAATACACTTTGATTTTTTGTTATTAGGGCAGATTTAAAAGCTGATTTGTAACTGTGTTCATTAATAGTCAGGCTAACTATACGCCACACTCTCATCCAAGCAGCAATAATAAATGAAACAGTTATTAGAAATGTTACAGGATCAATTTTAGATAATTTCCAGATTAGTTCTCATAAAAGAGCTTCAAGCAGCTGTAAAATAACGTGCTGAGCACCAGTATACATCTTCAACAGCTCAGGACGTGGAGAGGCTGTTTCGTCCTCGTTCAATTCTCAGATTTTCTGATCCAAGTTGAGGGGTCCTTGATCAAGACAATAAACTAATTGAAACTAATTCTAACTAATAATCCAGATGTACCAGCAGTGTGTGAATGGGTGTACTGTACATGTCAGCAACGTGGCATCTCATATCTGCCGCATGTGTTCCAACATAAAACATACTGATTGTACTATTCAGTCCAAGACAACTGCAGAAGAACTAGCTCACAATCTTTTCTTTCAGGCGATAATGTTCTTGTCCTTTCTGGTGAGATTCCTTTCATCTGAGGCCACCAGCTGTCCAAAGATACACCTACTGCATCCATTTTTCCTCATTTTGTATGTATTCATACGAGTCACACATCTAGCTCTGTGCAGTTTGATGATGACGAAGAACATTTTAAAAGTTATAAAGGTGTCCTGTATCACCCAGGTTGCCAACAGGCAGATTTTGAATTCCCAGTAAAATTCACTTCTCAGTTTCTGTTAAAGAAAACTATTACTGTATTGTTAGTTTTATGACTCAGTGCATATCAACAATGAATTGAAAAAGAGAACAAATTATATCACTATTTAACAAATTGTTGGTCTTAATTTATTAAAGTGTAATCTGCATTTATTTAGATTCCACATGAGCTCTGAATGTCTGTGTGGCCATAATGAGACCCCAGATGGGCGGATTGTTTCATTTGATTGAATGCCGTACCAGCAAAGGGTCAAGACTGTACTCATCATCCTGCCGATGCAGGCTCATGATATTCTGTGCGCCACAGAGGTGCTTTACTTCAATTGATTTTGAACCTGTTTGTTAAATTACAATGAAACTCTTGAGATTGCACAGATTGGTTTTCCTCAGGGGAGCTCAGGAGAGCTGGATGTATCTAAATCTTTTGTTTTTAAACATAATTTATGATGGAGAGATGAGTGTGGTTTGCTTGTTGATGCCAGGCAGTTTTTGTCTGCCTTCATATTCAATTAATAATCTTTAACGTTCATATCTGTCACTTCAGCCGTCTTGTTTACAGTAAGACAGGAGAGGGCTGGTGTAGGGCGACAGTGCGGTGTTGCATTGTCAGTAAGTTCTGCTGAAGACAAGGTTTGACGGAATAAACAAGTGGACATTGGAGACCTGCGATATCTGTGTTATTATTTGTTCTTTTCAGCTTCAATGAACCCAGTCAGCAGTGTTGTATGCTATTAATAAGTGAGCAGCAGAAGCGAAAATGTCTGGTCAGCAGATAAGTTACATTTGTTGGAGGGCAAACAGGAAATACTGTGGCTCCAGTCAGTTTGATGACAACATTAACCAGTTTCTGTGACACCTCCTGCAGACGCCACCAGTATTAATGAAAACTGCTACAGAGAGGCACCAAATGCATTTAAGGGCTATTGCAGAACTGCTTTGGAAGTGGATGAATTAAAGCAATGTTCTGTTATTTAATGTTCTGTTATTGAATTTGGTCAGCTGATCTCCGCTCAGCACAAATTTGATCCAAGAGGTTTGTCGGCACAGACAATATGGACAAGGTCTACTGACCATCCACTCCTTTAAATACTCACGGATGAAGTTGTGTAATGAGCGTACATTTGTGTGTTTAACTGGATAATGATATAATAACACCATAAGTATTCATGTTCTAACATCATGCTAAAGAATTCCCCAAATAATTTAGTTTAAATCATCAAATCAAATCGTATCAAATTGTGTAATTTCAAGTTTATCTTCAAGAAAGCAACTTGTGACATGTCATACGCTCTTGAGTCTCATAAATTAAATTAAAGTAATCCTTGGACAACGTGCATGAGGACTTCACTCAAATAGATCTGCACGAGGGAGCTCTTTGTTTTTTCACTGATAGCGCACTAGTTTGTCTCAGTTGTTCAGTGCCGGCCAGGAGTTTTTTGGGGCCTGTATGGGGCCCCTCACAGTCACGCTGGGCTCTGCGCTCAGAGCTTAATGCACATATTGACTTGAACGGCACTGCAGTTGTAAGGCAAACTGCTCTTTCAGGCCGCTGGTTGCTTGATAAATAACACACACAGAAGGAACAGAACGAATGTCAAATGAATGTAAATCTGAGCAGAAAAGGTAACAGCAACTTATGCTTTTTACTGGCATCTCATTTAGCATCAGTATGCATTAGATCACAATGTACTAATAAATATAATAATTCTTACTGTAGCTGGACTGAACTGTTATTGTAAAACTGATTGCTGCGTCTTTCTCATATTTATTCATACAAATTCGACACAGTTCATGATCCAACAATAAATCCTGTATAGGTCTCCTTACTTATGATAAGTTCAGTCATGACATCAATCTGCTCAGTATAGGGCAGCTTCATCTAATGTGCAGATCGGCTGGCAGTATATCTTGGTTGACATGCACGATTTAAAACAGTCACCTGTCACCTGTGTTTTTATTTCTGGCAATGAATCTCCTCATTCTGTTCTCAGTGGTTTTCCTGCTCCATCCTGGAAATCCTTGACATCCTTTTTCTAAGGTTAAATGAGCGATTCACTCACCTTTCTATTTAGCTTGACAAATTTGTTAAAGTGACAGGATTTAAAAACATAAACATAATTTTGAGATACACCAGAATCTGTAACTGCTACAACTGTGTTGATCTGTGGTTAAACTTTCAAATAAAAGGCACCAAGGATCAAAAGCACTGTCACCTGGTTCAGTGTTGTGATTATATGCAACAAAAACACTTGTGCCTTGGAACCTTATGTTGGCAGACTGAGCCATTATAGTATAATTTTACAACGCACTTATTTCATCATTGTATTTCCTCCAGTAGTGCAAAGGTCTCTGAGTCACTGAACTTGCATTGCATGCTTGTTCAGTCTGGATAAAGGGAAAATGCAGAACTTGGCCCAAGCTTTATGACCAACACAAATATGCCATGAGCAACACTTTAGCCTGGAAACCTCCGGTTGCAGGTATGAAAGGTATGAAAGGGATGTACTCTGGAGAAAGAGTGTATGGCTTTGTGTGAGATTTCCTTGAAAATAATGCAGGCACTAACTCCAGCCTCCACGCTGTTGATTTCCCACACTGACCATGTTGTTTCATTGTTACAGTCACGATCAGTTTCTCCTCCATCATTGGCAACATCTGATGACTATTATTGCGTGCTACTGACAATTATGTCTGTCTTGTATTCAGACAGTAAAATGACTACACTGTCCTTAAAGAAATGAATTTTCACTTGTGCTTCTTCTATATTTTCTAAGGGCTAAGTCCAGCATCTATATCAGAAGAGAAAGTCTGCAGTCCATGTCTTTTTCACAAAATACAGAAATGTCACCGCTTCTAGGAAATGCAAATGAGCAAAAAATGATGCCGATGTTGGAGTTGTGGCAGTGACAAGACCCACTCACTTTCAGTCACTATTGCTTGGAGTAAAAAAATACTGTAAACACATTTTACTCTGTGTTTTACTATAGAAGGACTGACACACATGTATAATTGTGTTTTGAAGACGTCTTTGATGATGTATCAGTTGTATGTCTTATGGGAGACATCGGAGATTGATTACATTTTAGGTGATAGTTGTGATCGCAACATTACAAAACCATACACCCTCAATATACACCCCCTCCTAAGTCCTAATCCCATGACCAGACCACATGAAAATCATGATGTCCATTAAAAAAGGGACTGGAAGGCAATTGCAAGGGTAAACCAAATAGCTACCGTTTTTGTATGAAAAGCTGTATGGAATCAGTTTCTGACTGAATTTCACATTTCACTTTGTCACTGAGTCATTAACTCCAGATTTTGGAGTGTTTGTGAATCCTGTAGGGGGTTAATTCATAATTAGAACAGATGATTTGCACCCTCCAGCCTCTGAGCTACAACAGGAGTTGTAAGCACTCATAATGCTGCCATTGACATGATGTGATGAAATGGGTGCCTGGTAACAGTAACTAAGGCGGGCAAGGCTGAACAAAGAGTAATAATAAGAAAAATAACTACACACTTTGTACAACTTGTAATTAAAATGTGCAACAGATGAGTAAAGATTGTATTTAACCTCAGCCTGGACACACTAATAAACTCTGGAAAAGACTCATTAGCCAAAATAGAAAAACATAACTGTGAACCATTGGGGCTTTACCTTTAAAGCACCTTTGTCTAAGGCAATACAACTAATTCTAAGATCTTCATTTGAGGGATAGAAGACCCAGTATTTGGGGCCGTTGTCCATGTATAAATATTATTGACATATCTAGTCATAAATAAGTCACAATGGAACAACCAGAGCAGCCAATTGAGTCACCATGGAGACCAACCAGCCATCCAGATTGTCTGCTGTAGCCTTTTTAGACGAAGCAGCAGCACAATGCCTCGTTCCTCCAAGCTGTCAGCGATGTGTTCTTCCACTGTTGTCAACTAAATAAGCTGTTTGCTGCATGTCCTGGAAGACTTTGTGCCGATGGTGGCTGTGAATTTAAACCTTTGTCACATGAAATGCTTTTCTACACAGAGTAGTTCATCCAAACTTGTAGAGTTTACATTGAACGAAGGCCCACACTGCTCCATGGATTATTGTCAGTCACTTCTCATTCCTGACCCAATCCTTCTCATGTAATTTGTCCGTATTTCTGAGACAAAGCTATTAAATGAGGCCCCTTCTCTCAACCCACTTTCCCACCATTAATTTAACCTCACAGATGCATACAATACCTCCTGTGAACTTGCTTCGCAAGGCAACTATCTTTTACAACAGTACGTTTGCAAGAAATTGGATGTTTACCACTTGAAGAATGTCTAGACCCTGCTACTGGAGCAAACAGCCCAAATGTTACAGCTCAGCACTTTTTTGGGTGCATCTAACACACTACAATAAAGGTAACTTTTGCATTGGATCTAGCCATGAACTTTAACCCTTTAAACCAGACACTTACTGCTGCCAAGATATGGGTCCTGTGTTTTATGTTTATCAGAGATGCAGATCCTGACAAATCCCATTTATCTGAAGAAGGTGTTTCAGCAGGGAGACCTCTTTAACATTCAGGGCATGGAGCCCTCAGGATCAGCATTGGAAAACGGTGTTGTAGACTTTGCTGTAGACTTTACGGAACTACTGCTACTTTCCGTGCTCAGCTCTTGTGAAATATAGACCTATGATGTCGTTGACACTAAGGCACCACGACAAACCCATGTACGAAAAAAAATAATGGCACAGTCAGCAAAATTGGTTGAAAATCCCTGCAAAAATATAAAACTACACATTTGCAGCATTAAGCGCCACATGGGCTGTTGTAAACAAGTAACAACTATGGATCTCAGTGTTGTGTGTGTGTGTCCTTTAATCATTTGGTTTGTGGTGTGTATGGTGTTTGTGGCCAAAACAAACCTCCAAGTGTTGTTGAGCAGCCCATAGTTACTCGCTCTTTTTAAACATCCCTAATTCAAGGCAAAGTGTTGGCTACCACACAGCAAACACAAAGATTTTATTGTGTTCATGGTTGAGTAGTCTGTGATGATTTGATATAAGCGAGACACTAGATGGCCACTTGGAAACAATGAATGTTTTGCATTATTCAAACATCCCAAATTAGCCCACCAATTCTCCACACACCTTTGTCTGCCTTAGTCTAATTACACCCAATTTGCTTTTGTATAACACATGAATGTATTTATCCATTTACCCATTAGGAAAGACATGTTCCAAGTTGGTTGTGTAACAGACTCAGAGTCATACCAAACAAACATAGTTTGACATTTAACCGAAGAGGATATGGTACAAATAACATGTAGGACTCTTCAAGTCACAGCTGTTTACCAAAGAGCACGACTATGTGCCACTATAACCATTGTAAATAACCACTGTTTATTATTCTGAGGAAACATCTGGATAAAAATGAGCTACTTCCCTGCAGGAAATGTGTTCCACTGTGAAAAAAAAAGTTCAACTTAGCAGTAACTCAAAACAGTTTTTCATTGGAGGGGGTGGATCTATTTGTAATGGTGCTGAACAGCAGTAAAAAAAAAATGCTGCATGTTGCACGCATTTACGGTACAGTTATGTTAATATTTTGCATTCATCCCATTGAGTCTGTTCGATGGCTGCTTAGGTAAACCTGAACATGAGCACAGATCAGGGCCAAAACCAGGCGTGACCACATTTTGACATCCTAAAGGGCACCAGACCTCCCTAATACTAACTGGAGTAATTAATTCTGTGACCTTTAGCTGATTCTGTTGTGGTAAACCTGAGATGTACAAACATGTGATGGCTGGTGTGTGTGTGTGTGTGTGTGTGTGTGTGTGTGCGTGCGTGCACGTGCGAGCTTGATTTTGGGTATACAGAGATGGTTCTGGCCTCAGGATTTACATTTCTCTGCAATCATCAAAAAT
>CAAKHB010002421.1:79005-105893 GCA_901007665.1 Aeoliscus strigatus
CTACTGGAGCAAACAGCCCAAATGTTACAGCTCAGCACTTTTTTGGGTGCATCTAACACACTACAATAAAGGTAACTTTTGCATTGGATCTAGCCATGAACTTTAACCCTTTAAACCAGACACTTACTTACTTGCTGCCAAGATATGGGTCCTGTGTTTTATGTTTATCAGAGATGCAGATCCTGACAAAATGAGGTTAAAGGAGGATTTTCAATAGTAGTACGGTGATTAATCTGTATGGCTAATGGAGGGAGATGAATAGCTTTTCTAAGAAGGTTAAAAAAGGCTGGTAATGTGTGTGATAAGTAGAAATTAATGAACCAAATGTTTTTTATCTGGCTCAAAAAAACACCTCTCAGATGTTGTATAAAAACTTAATTGAGTCTTGGTATAGATTCTACAAAATCTACAAAACACAATGGTTCTAAACCCCCACGTGTATTATCTTTTTCCTCCATTCTGTCAGTGGTGAGGAGGAAAGCCTGTCATTGTTAGGTTTTTCTACCCATGGGTTCATTCCTGGCGTTTAATTAGTCTGTATTTCAGTGTCTGTGACATTCTCCGTCATCCAGGACAGGTCAGCTTGCTGAGTGAAATCATAAACAACTGGACCTGTTACTTTGCTTGAAGGCGAATCGAAGAAGCTTCTCGGATGAGCAGTTGTTGATGATTTAACCCAGCAAGTATTTCAAGAGAATGTTCTCCCTCGCGTCTTTTCCCCTTTTTTCCACATTTGAATAACAACCAGCCCAACCATTGAGTCTGTAAGAATAAGAAAGCAAAAAAAGTATAATGAATGTAATGAGGATTTCCCCCCGGCGTGCTTGCAGACAGAGTGAGCTCCTCTGTGGATTCATTTGTAATGACACTGTACATACTGTGGAAACTGCATGACTGCATTACTGATTTTCAAATAAAATGCCATCTGTGTACGTTGAACTACAATGTATATTTCAACAGTAAGATATAGGATTAAATCACAAAATGTCATGTGTCCATAATTTAAGACAGGGCAAATGTCCAGTAACAACAAGAAGTTCACAGTGAGATCAAAATGAAAGCCGCATTGGTATTAATTAAAGTGCCCCAAATGGGCCATCTGTTAATGAGAGTTTAGGTCTGTTGTGGTCGGGTTTCATATGCTTCATGGCAGGAATGCAAAGCCTGGGTCCCCTGGGCTGCACACTGAGGTTGAGCCAGATGAGCCTGCTCATGCTGTCATCCTCTGGGGGCGTCCTGTGAAGTTCAAGGTGGCCAGCGTTTTAGTGTTCCTCATATAAATTTATCATCATCATCATCATCATATAATTTTGTTGTTCATATTACGTTGAAACTACACATCCTTGGGACATTTTGTACAGCCGTAGTAATATATTCATGAGTTGTTACAGACACGGTTTGGAAATAATACTTAATAATCCAATAATCCAAAAATGTTTCCTTTCTTTGTTAAGAATAATTACTATAACTCAGGAAAATACATGAGGGAGGCTACGGGGGAGTTTACTCAATATAAGCTAAAACACAGATTCTACTTCACCCCCTCTAGACTCCACAGGATGGGTCTATTACCTGACAATCTCTGTTGGAAATGTCGAACAAAGGCAGGGACTTTCCTACATGTGCTATGGGAATGTAATCTGATACAACCATTTTGGGTGAAAGTGACAGAACATCTGGGGAAGGCTCTGGAGATAGAGATTCCAGTCTCGCCAAGATTATGCTTACGGTACTGGGTGACCAAACACAAATAATGATTTTGCAGTTTTAAAAGTTGGGACAGTCACGGCAGCCCGAAAAATATCCTCAGGTTATGGAAAAGTACATCCCCAACAGAGTATAAAAACTGTATGACAGACATAGCATCATATGAACAAATGTTAGTGAGAGTCAATGATGGGGAGGATGAGAGGGGGGCATGGGAATGTTTCTCGGCAACGAGCCTGTAGGAACAACAGCTGTGACTAAATATTGTGTGAATTAATTTGTATTGGCATGTTTTTGTAGGTACCATATACCAGGGACCCACTGTAACCCCACCCAATGGAACCGTGTGTAAGTGTGAAATAAAAAAGAAATAAATAACAGTCAAAAAGAAAAAAAAAAGAGAAGAATTAGTATAAATTATCTGTTTTTTCCAGAGGAAGCTCAGAACTATTTTTTGAAAATAAATAAATAAATCAAATTGATGTCAAGTAAGGATATTGGTTCTTAATTAACTCAAAACAAATTTTGGGTGTTTTGCAGTTTTAATTTGCAGCAACTGTTCATGCCCCCTCCCCAGTGAATTAATCCTAATGATGATTCACCCTTTCCTTCAAGCGCCACCACAGGCTAGATATGTATTTTAACATGTCTGAACAACTTTAGACTGATTGCCATGAAATTTTGCACAGAGGTCCACCTCAGGATAAATTGTAAGAAGTTTTTGGATCTTCCAGCTAACGTCATAAAATTTCTGAAGCTTTGCAACCAAACGAAATACCTGTCAGCTTAAAACTTTCCCTTAGCATAACTCATATAATACTTTGCTTTATAGTTAAATACCAAAGGCATTATCAGCCTTTGGGGGACAGTGGGTAGATCTGGAGTTGCGCTGTGGAGTTGTGCACTGATACCACTAAATCACAACAGCAGAAAGTCTGCATACTGGCAATGTGAATACTAGCCGCAGCATTCTGTTTGGATCTGCAGGCACCTTCAGCATGCAGAAACGCTCCTTTTTGTGGCCTGGCGGCATTTGGACCTGTGCACACATTCATTACTTTAAAAGGACTAACACAGGGACTTTGACCTATAGGTGTCTTGTGTATAGTGTGTCCAGAGGTTTACTTTGGTGCTGCTTATCCTACAAGCAGTAAGTCATTGATTTTGCACCCTCAATCCACGAGAGCCTTGAACTCTGCTGACCTGATGTTTTTACCTGCTCTGTGAAGAAAGAGGAGCAGAAAAGTGCTGGGTGTAATTTGTCAAAAATTCAGCTTCTGCTGAGTTTGATCGTAGTAAGAAAACATCTCTTTCAGTCTGCCAGCTGGGCAGCGAAGACTCCCCAAGACAATAAAGCGAAGGGTGTTTTGTAAATTACACGGCTTGTGAATTGCTCCCACCACTTGCAAGTGGTGGAAAAGGTTAACAGAGTTTTGTGATTTCAGTGGTAACTCCTCTCAGTGGTGAAGAAGAAATGTGAAGTTCAGACATTTTCTGGGTGTCATTGCTGAAGAATGCTGATGGTCTTGTCACTGTGTCACCCTGAATTGCTGATTAGAATGTTCAACATTCAAATCAATTTTGGTTGTTTTGGTTCAAGGCTTTGGAAAAAAAACAGACAGATACTGAGAATTGTTCTCACGTCTGTCTGCTGACTGCTGCGGTCAGTTTGGAGGGAATGATGTTCTGTTCTCTCCCACCAACCCCAAAATCTATGATATGAAAGCAGAGGGATGTTGGAAGTGACATGGTGTGAGAGGGAGTATGATACTTCAGAAGAATTTATTCAGTCTGTTTCCAACTGTTGTGTTCTAACTGTTGTGCTGAGATATGAGTGACGGTTGCCCTTGTCGTTTTGTAGACACATACATGCTTCATATTTATCTCTCTTCTGGCTGTCATTTAACATTGTTTTATGCCATCTGTAGGTGGGTTCACTTATTTTAAAGCAGGTTTGGTTTAGTTATATCACCAAATAAAAACAGCCAAGGTTTCAAAAGGTTGGTGTGCAGGTTGGCTAACCTTCCATTTTTGTTTCCACCACTGGGTGAGGAACCCTGGGGGGAGACTGTCATGAGTGGGGTTGCAAAATTCTTTCCATGGGAATTAACAGGAATACAACCAGGTGATTCTAGAACCCTGTTAGACGACTGAGTGACACATTTTTGAGCCCATACATGAAGTGACATACGTTATGCTGATATTATATGATATTATAGGGTGTATATACTGTATATCGTATATACTGTATATGTATACTATGTATGTATATACAATCAAAATAATACTGCATTTCATTTATGAAGTGCCTTATATCACAAAGACACTTAATTCTGTATTCATACAGTAACTATAGCGGATAGATCAGAAGCTAAATATAAGATAAAGCCTGCACCAGTTCATTGGCTACGTACATTAAATAAATAAATTCCCTCTGCTTAAATTCCCACAGAAAGCTAGAAATGACTGAACGTTTTCTGCCCCTTGTGACCTATTGTGCATCTTTGGATATGGATGAGGACATGCATTCATAACTGAATTTAAAAATACACTGGGAACTATGTGTATGTGATATCAGTAATTATATCTTGTATTAACCTTCAGCTGTACAATTTCATGGAAATAGTTCATGTACATTACTAAGATCATGAAGCAAATGGAGTCACTGGTTCCGTGAATATTTTTCACCTTGTATTCTCTTTTTGTTACTTGTTTTATTAAACATGTACACCACATTGGTGTGGACACCAGACTGCTGTTAGACATGGCATCAAAAAAATCATCATCTGACCTTTCATGCAGCAGTCTGTAACTTCCATCTGCAGCACAAAGACAAATACATCAGTAAAACCAAAGAAGCTGGAACAAATCCTCATTCTACACATGCACAGGATCAGACTTACATCTTTTTCCCCAGTTAGATGGCTCACATTTCCATGTTAATACATCCTGCTCACACTGCTGCTTTCAGTTAGAGGGACGCACAGGGGAGAGGCGGACTGAGGCATGAAGAGAATGAAATGAAAACACAGGGTGAGAGAAAGTGATGTGGAAGATCAGGGAAAGCAATGTGTTTGCAGGGTTGCGTCCATAGTGTAAGAAGATCATCATGTAAAGGCAAACGGGGGAGCTGTGGGGCGGATGAATGGGAATCTAAATAACACAATGAAATAAACAGTGCTTTACAATGGCTCTGAATCCCCACATTATCACCCCCATGGAAAATGTCACATATAATTTATTCAGCAACTGCCAGGTAGCTTGGGGAAGCTTTGCTGCCTAATATTTAAAACCTATCACATCTGAGCAGATGTTGGCCCCAGGAAACAGCAGAGTAAATATTGTTTGTGTAAAGGTCTAGAGTGTGGAGAGACAAGCAGATGGTAATAGTCTTGGAACTACCCAAATGTATGCCTTAAGCTGTCATAATGACAAACTCCTTGTCTTAGGTGCATTCACATTCAAGCTGGCTAATGTCTTTGTTGAACATTTGAAACGTCTACTGCCGTCACTGCCAACTGACCTCATCTGACGGCACAAGCTCAGAAGAGTTTTTTCATGTGACCTTTTCATATTCAACATGCCCCAGCAGAGGTGGACGGCATCTGCTTTCTTACTTGCAAGTTTATGAACAGTTCGACCTAACCAATTTCAAACTTGTCACCCATGAGCAGCAGAGCATACACACTTCAATCCTCAAGGCAACTCAGCCAAATGCAAACATAGACTGACATACACTAAACTACAATGAAACATTTTCCTTAAAGCAAATCCAAGCACTGAAGATAACAGAACATTTTATTGTTCATATTGTTCCATGGTCAGCAGTCAGTGCTGTTCAATCAACAAAAAACAGGTTGGCAAATAAATATGTGTCGCATATGAGTCAGTTGAGAGTATCCAGAGGTCTCCACTGTATTGTCACAGGAACAGAAAACCAGCTATAGGGATCCACATACTGTGAAGAAAAGGACATAAAACACAGCCAGCTCCGGTAAGACCCATTTTCATTACTAGTTCACTCAGGGTTTGGCGAGCAAGCAATGATGTCTTTTCAATCAGAACCTCTGATCCCTTGATGTTGCTACAATGGTTGAATAAAGGCCTTCAATTGCTGGACAGGTTTTATTCTCACAGAGAATAAAAGACACTTCAGCCTTGGTGATCAAGCTTCTCAACTCGAAGAAGAAAAATAACTTCTCATGGCATAAACTGTGGAAGAACTGTTTTCACTAAAATATAATAATAGTAGCCTGAAAATCCAGACAAAGTGCGAGGAAATTTGGATTTACTTTGAGCGCATTATGTCCATAAACAGGATTTACATGGTGCTAAAACATCAAAGTGGTTATGTACACATCAAAGATAGCTGAGGTTGGTTGAGTCCATTTTGACACCAACAGTAAATGAGGTGGACATTTCTTTAACAGACAAAGAACTCAAATTCCATTTAATTGCTGCCTCTGTATCACTTGCTGTATTGCTGACTCTTCCACTCTTCCAAAACAAACTCTGCCATTGACTCTTTTCTCTGATAATGTCACCTTGCATGTTTCTTTGACTGGTCGTGTCATATACCACATATATGTGGTATATGATATGCATATATGGTGCCTCACCTTGAGTTGGGAAGTTCTATCCTTCATTGCCGGACTGCCAGTGTACATTCATGTATGATTTTGGACAAAAATCCCATTAAAAATCCATCCAGATACAATGTGAAGTTGGAGATGAACCCTGTATGTATTTGTATGTGTAGAAATGTTTCATATTTCAGAGAATTTTACAGAATTTTACAGAAATCACCTCAGTGCTATTAAATCTAACAAGTTTTCTTCATGTTAAGACGATAAGCAAGAACCCATCTGTGCAAGTTGTGTATTCATCTAGGGGTGGATTCTGTGAGCACTGGGGGGCAGGGTTTACTGAACCAACACAGAAAACAAAGAGCCTGCAGCGCTGAGCTCTTAATTAGCAAGATCAGAGGAGAGAAAGACATTTCTGTTCTGAATGATCTTTGTGGGGGCCCGTGGGTGGAGAAAATGTCTGTATTAAGCAGCGATGATGAAAAAAAATACTCATCAGACGAGAATGTGTTCTTATTCTGGTTAATTATATAACAGTATGCCTGGCCCAAATGGAGCTGAGTCCCTGAATCACTAATTGAAATCTCATTCATGACTGTGTTTATTTTTATTTTCTTTCCTAAAAAATCTCATACTTGTTCTTACTTTTTTTGATATGAAATGAAAAAATTATCTAACGTCTTTAAAAATAATGCTCAGGCTGACGTTTTGGTAACATTTCCAGTTCCTTCTTTAAGCTTGCTGCATAGTGGACCTTGATGCTTTTTAACAAATCTTTTTAACAAGCTTGCGTCCTTTCAGTGAAATTAAACTTCTATTACACTGTGTGCGAATACTAATTTCATGAAGTAACACTTCTTTTTTTTAGATGAAGCCATCACTGTTTTTACTGCTCTTGCGCTTGTCGGTTGTGCGTGTAAATGTAGTTTTGTTGCCTCATTTGTATTCTCCCTCATGAAAAACAGGAACTTTAGAACTTGCATTGTTATTGCTTAATTTGATACCATCATTGTCTTAGGACGTTCATTTACAAATCCTATTAAAAGGGCCTGTTTTTTATTTGGCTGCTTGGTGAAGTGATATAGAGTCAACCTGAACAATGCTGTTGATAAGTGTCAACCATTAACTCTTATGTCTGGTGGATTAATGGGTCTCTAAGCCTTTGGTCCAACTTTTCACTTGCTCAGAATGCTACACTCCAGTCTATGTTTCCTTGGGTTATGTTCTGCTTGGTCACCCTACAATAATCATATTATATATCATATTATACCCTAGAGAATGTCTCCGTTTACAAGAGAGGATGAGCGTGGAGTTTTACATTTGAAATCGGCATCAGGCATGATGTTTTCCTACGTTTATTCGATTTGATTAGGGAGCGGCTGCCTGGCAACAAATTGACTTGATGAGAGGCTGTGGCTCAATTGTTGGAGCAGGTAGCAATTAAAAGGTTCTTGTTTCATATACTGGCAACACGTAGAGTCTGTGTCAAAATATCCTGGAGCAAGTCATTAAACCCATACTGGTTCCACGGACGCTGTGTCATCAGCTTAGGGCAGCTAGTACAGGAACGGCTTGAGAAGTGGGCTTTTGACCCAGCTGCTCCATGGCTGCATCCCTCCTCTGCACTTCACCCCTCCTGTCTTCTGCACTAATAGTTCATGATGGTACAGCTCTGGAGTGCTGTGGTCTTCACTAACGTGAGACTCCATGGGGGAGAAATCATCCACTTGAAAGCCTGCTACTATCCACAGGGTTTGCAGCTCTGTATTTCCGATCCCTGCCCATGCTGAGGCATTTTCTGAATTTGGCACATTGAGGGTTTAGTGACTTTAATCACAATCTCAAGAAACCAGAGAAAAGAAGAAAGAAGAGGCGGAGGACAACTATAGAAGAGACAACAAAGGGAGAGAAATAGCTTGATGACACAATCAGTAAGATTCTCATGTGTCCTGCTGCTTTAAGTTCATTAGGAAGAAGAAAGGAAGTGCACCTGGATGCCACAGCAGTAGGAGGTCTGATAAGGCACTTTGTACAAGTGAAGGAGTAATGAAGAGAGAAGTGTAGTTCCTTGACTGTGATGATGCAGTGAAAGAAGCAGATAAAAAAGGGAGAAAAATCCGCAGTTCACTGTATGAAATAAATTTCAGAAGTGAATCATTACTCACTGTCACTTAAGTTAGAATGGAACATGAGGCTCTGAGGCTCTCATTATTCCTCTAGCTACACAATGTAGAAATGTCAAATAGTAAAATCAGTAATCATAGAAATGTAAATTGAAGTTAGGATAATCGAAAAGAGCAAACAGAGCTGCTGGTGTTGGGTTTTTTTTTTAATTCATGGCCGGTCTTGAAGTGTCTCGTCTGTGCCTCTGCTGCCACCCCTCTCATGTGCTTTAGCATACATTTGAGGCAAATTATGCTCTCCCTGCTTCATCACAAATACCATAATTTGTCTTTACCGTCCTTTTCTCCTCATGTGGACTTGTGAAGTGGGATGCCACTCCTCTTGAGTGTTACAACAGTAGCTCCTTGGGTCTCCAGAGTCTTTCAGGCAGCCTACTTTCTCCTGTAACCTACTTAGGAAGCTTTTTAAAAAGATCCTAAAGAAAGCTTGTCATTTCTGGTCTCATCGCACGTTCTTTACCTGGGCCAGTTGGAGAGACAGCTGACTCGGGGTGGGATGTGAGGAGGGATATACCAGAAGTGAGGATAGACATGTAGGAGCGGGGCCAGTGGATGTGTCATTTGTCGGGACTAGAATGCAAACAGCATGAGTTCTCTAGGAATCGTGAATTGCTTCTTCATTTTCCAATCAACAGTAGCATGTTTGCTGAAATACAGGTGTTTCACACTCTGTAATACCAACATCTGTCACTGCACATCACGTTTTTGTTGCAATGTTCGTGTTCACATCTCTTTCATTGCTCGTCATCTTCAAACCAGTCGAGACAGACGGCCCTCAGATGTGTTTTAATTGTAGTATCCATTCTCGGGCCAACAAGAACGACAGGACATGAATTGAGGAGATGGCAAAACTGTGAAAATTTTAGTTATTTATGTCAGGTACTAACTTGAGTGTGTACTCTGCATTACACTGTATGAGCGTAGATGCTAGGGATCCACTGTAACCCCATCCAACTGAGCTGCCTTAAAGTGTAAAATAAGAATACAAATAATAACAACAACAATAATACCAATAATAATCAATATTTTCATACAAAGGTGTTTTCACTGTTACTCAGGTCAGGATTCGTAACCCTGGTAACCAACAATCAGATGCTCAGTCTCTTCTATGAATCATAAAGGAGAGAAAAAAGTAGATTGACCAGACAAGCTATTGCCCGTGAGTGTTGTGCATCGATTTGCTGTATTGATGTCTCAAACCGATCGTATTATGGATCCTCAAATGCTTTCTCTGTGTTTTTGTACTTGATACTATAATTAATGTACACTTGCTCTGCTTCAGATCCCATGTATCCAGTAAATGAAAGTGGATGGATCCTGGATGTTGCTTCTGTGAAAGCAGATGTTTTTTCACTGTTTTCCATATACATGTTAGTTGGTTGTGCCACGTTTTCCTGAGAATGCATATAAAAATGCTTGAAATATAACCAGTTGTTGATTTTATTACAGTAGATTTCCGTTAGTGTTTCATGCCCAGCTGATGATCGGTGATGCAGTTCAGCCAGAGAATCACCAGATTGGCCCGTTAGGGATCAGATGATTTCTGCTTATTAATTGTCGTGGATTATTCCCCTGATGCGATATTAGAAGTAAGTTATCCAGATCCTCCAATGCAGCATTCCATGACAGATGCTTCTGCTGGATTTACCACTGATGACTGAGATTCATTAACCAGGAGGAGAAGTCGAACTGAGGCAGAGATGATCATTTCCACCTTGTTCAACATTCACCTAATGCTACCTGTTGCTGTGGGGTCACCCCCTGACTAGAGACATAATTCTTGAAGGTCCCCTTGTTTAAGCATAGTATAAACAATGATTATGGAGAATTATTAGAACTCATTATTCAAAACATTCATTAGTTTCACTTTTGCGAGGAGGATTTACACTCACAACGTGAGAAAGTTTTGAACAGAAAGGATTTAAAGTATTCTCTCTGAAATAAATTAGTTCCAGATTGAATCGCTTACTTACTTACTTAAGACCTTGCAAATATTTGGTCAGTATTTACAAAGTATTTCCTCATTTGGAAAACCACTAAATATGCTAAAATTTACCTGCCACTCACAATATAAATTTTCAGTTTTGCATGAGGAAATCTAAGAGAATAGGTGCATGAAAAACTTGTTATCATAACCGCTTGGAAATGATTGGGGATCAACTAAAACCAAACGCTTCGCAGGCTGAATGTCGTTTTCATTACTGAATTCTACCTCAATTAAAATGATTCTGAATGTTCTGCTTCCCTGACCTGCAAAGGCTTTCTACATGTCTAAATCAGAGAAAAACACAAAAGACAAAAATGATTCAAGAAAGGAGATGATTGTGTAGTTTTCAATAAAACCTGTCTGAAAGCTGTCAAACAATGAAATGTGCAACCTTGGCAAGCAAGAGTAATAATCTATGGTGGGATATGACAAAACATACATACTGAATCGGACCTTTGAGTCTCTTGTGATCCAAGAATTCAAAGACACTGTTCCCAGTAAAACATCACAAAATGATACAACTTACAGCCTCCTGTTCCTCATCATTTGACTTGCTTTAAAGAAACCCCTGATGGTCTTGTCAACCGTGTGTGGGCGGACTAGTTTGTTGTCCTAGGCAAGATTTTAGCTGGCGTCCAATTGCATCGCAGCAGTCGATTTCACAAACAACTTTCATACCCTCACACAGAAACTGCATGTGTATGTTCATGTGTGCATGCAATGTTGTGTTGTGCTTTAGCTGAATTCCCATGTTAATTCTGGGATGCTAAAGTCTGCATTCAGTACGTCATTTTGAAATTGACCGGATTCTTTGTGCCGTATTGTGACATTCCTAGCATTTGCCTACACTGCCTCTGGCCAGGGCCAGCTCTGGGTTTGACCTTGATGTTTACCCCCATTTGCTAAGAAACCAGCTGCTAATCTACACAGGAGCTCACACTGGTTGTGATGGATGGAGCTTTCTTTGCAGTGGTCATGCAGCAGGTCATGCAAACTAATATCCCACATTGTTCTCATGCCGGCTTGTATAATAACACGCACCAGGTTTTTTCTTTCGTCTGCTTGTTTAATCCCACTGAACCTCCCTACTCTTTCCTCCCTTTTGAAGTCTGTGAATATAAAATTTCAATGCAGCAGTTTTGTAGCCCACAGTCACTCCAGATAGATGTTCTGATCAGCCACTGTTCATGCTCACTTTTTGTGAGGTTGAATTGACCAGCTTTGTTCCTGGTTTGGCTCTGCAGTGAAGAGAGGGTAACAGAGGGTTCTAATTGTGTGTTGAAGTGCAAACAAGAGCAATAAATACCGTTAAGACTCTTTTCTTGCAGCACAGAGGAGACTTCCCTAAAGGTGGAGGAAATTATTATATCATTATATCATATTGTGTGTGCGTGTGTGTGTGTAAATGACTGGACACTTTACTGATAGTAAGTGATAGTAGTCTCAACTCATTTGCACTGACTGTCTTGAAAACAGAAACCAGGCTCTTTGCTGATAAATGCACCCATCAATTTCTGAAGGTGGCAAATGATTGGGGACTTGAAAACAACATATCCACCATCAGTACTGACAGTACAACAAACATGCAGGCTGCAATGAGAGCCCTTCCATACAAGCACATCGCCTGCAATGCGCCCATTCTCTAGAGGACCATCACGGTCTGCCTCCATATCAGTGGATTTGCTTGTGTACAGGCAAAGTGCTGCAAGATTGTTGACCATTTCAAACAAAGCCCTGTGAGTAGCAGAGAACTTAACCAACAACAAGTAGCACTTGTTGATGATGACAATGTTCCCTGGTGTTTGAAAAACTAAAGGCTTCAGGCCTCAAGTTGATGGCTTTTCTCAGTAATTTCTCAGCAACACACACACACACACACAGACAGACAGACATACAGTATAACTGATTCCCAAAGTGAAGTCATTTTCTTAACTGTGCTTGTATCTGCAATGCTATTGTCCAGTACCAGTCCTAGCAGGTTATGATTAGAGCCACCTACAGTCAGGATGGATTTTGCATGTGATGCGTTAAGATCTCCTGTTACCCTGTAGCACCACGTTTCATATGTGTTATGACAGAAAGACTTCAGTATTCTTCAGCCTAGAATAGGAGATTAATGTGAATGTGTTAATGAATGTTTCTCAATTATTTAAATGAATCCTTGGTGACTTACAACATCACCTTATGTTTGTAACATGTTGAAATGATTAAGGAATCATGGGTCTTTAGCAATAACAATGCTGTTTTTGTTTGAGAATTTGCTTTGTGCAGAACAAAGCCACAGGCTTTTATTTATAACAACAATTATCCAAGACTCTCCTAATTAACACTGAGCAATTCAGGGGATACAATTGGATTATTTTAAAAAGCTCTGTTAAGTTTATTTGTGACGTTTTTTACAAAAGTTTGTGTGTGTGTGTGTGTGTGTGTTGATTGATGACTCACGTCTACAAAAAGTGGTCATTTTGGGGTTTTTCTGCAACTTCTCAGGTCCTCTCATATAGGTGATCAATCATTACAAAATAAATAAAAATGACAAATTACTGTGTGAACTGCTAACAGCTGTCAAAAATTGAATTAGACAGAAGTTCTCATAATAAAAAAACACATTGCCCTTTAGCTGCTCTTGTAATAACTGTTTTTAATGTCCCATGTTGCCACCGCAACACTCTGCTGCCTCTGCTGCTTTCAGTTTCACCAATAAGCAGAGATTGTTCCGCCATATTGATTTAGGGGTCAGGGTGCCCATTTGATGCAATATGTCCAGTCCAATTTTGTTTTATTTGATGCTTATTACAGATCCATCAGGAGCATGCTGTTCCTTCTACATGTTGTAGCAGTGCCATCAGCGCTCTGATGATGAACAAAATAATCATGGGGCTGCAAGGGATGAACCATGTCTGCATAAATTTGATGCAATTGATTTATTGATTGCTTTGGTCTCTTTTGTTTTTTCCAGTCTAAAACATAGTAATAAATGCAGTAGGAGACCATATGTTGGCAAGACTGACTTTTCTACCTTGTTGCAGTCATTTTGTTATACAGACATTCTCCAGCAGTGAGTCTGAATATTGTGTTAGTTTGTTTATATTTGCAATACATGCTTATTCAGGAAGTCAGTATCTTTCTGACCGTCAGTTCCAGTATTCTGTATGTGACTTGATTGATTTATGACTTCATAATCTTTTGAATGATAAGCGTTGTTTTCTTCTGCCTTTTACACTGCAGCTGTCATTTGTTTCAATATACTGCTTGTTTCCACAAAGTGCACCCATGAGATTAACCAGTACGCCTCATTAAACACTATAGAAAGATACTACGTGTACCGGAGGGGTGTGAGAACACAGATGTGTGCCACGATCAGCAGCTCATTTGTTTTAGGCATCCCCAGGAATATATGGTGATAAGATGATTTTCTATTGGATATCAAGTGACGAAAATCAAGATACACACACAGATCACTTGAGAAAGTATCTGTCTAACATCAACATTTCTTGACTGAATATTGTACTTTTTGCAGTCATCACGGCATATAAAACAGCTTCTTTGCCAAGTAGTAGTGTTCTGGGTGCACTGGTTCATACAGTCAATGTATATATGTGTATATATTTATATTTTTATATTAAATTCCGTGGAAGTGTTTAAGTATAAAAGAAACATTGCAAATCAATTAATCCATTAAAAATTGTGCAACTTATCTTATTGTCATCAACAGAACATAGAAGTCCATCCCAACATCAACAGTTTGTAAAAGCCTCCGAGAGTTAATTTATTTAGCAAGTTTGTTGTCACTTCAACATATCAATGTAAATGTGTGCAATTTGCATCATCAGCCCATTTCCTTAGAAGAAGAAAGAGCATTTTCTAATTTGAGCAACATCACTCACACATTGTTATGGCAGAGCAGATGGCTTGGTTTGTCGTAATCCCTCGACTCTCCGGTCTGTGGGTAGAAAGCAGGAGGTTGCTAAGTCTAGTGATTTACCATAGTTTTTGGCATGAAAGTTCTTGGGCGAAAAAAAAAACCCAACATGTCTGAATGGTGGAAAAGCAGTAACCATCCATTTCTGGGCAGAAGGCAGCTATAAAGAGTCAGAGTGGTCAACAGTGCATGGGGCTCTCCTGTCTGTCTGAGTCAAGCAGAATCTGAGGAACCTAAGACAGACACAGGACACAGGACACGGGAAGAGGGTAAAGGCCTCTGACAAATGATCGTTAAAGCAAAACTCATGTCAGTGCTCTAAAGTGGCAATCAAGCCTGGTTGTTACCTTGAGCTGTTAGTTCTGTCCCTTATATGCTCAAAATGTCCACTCACCTGCTTTACCACGCACTTGACGTCTCAACCAGTTTCTCTTCAAGGGGCACCTATTGTGCACCACCACCGTTTCATTTCAAAATCTAAGCTCCATGTCAACGCCCCAAACTATTTCAGTGTCATTTCTCAGCTATGTTTCCCCAGAAGCCTGTGTTCATTTCTTTCCTTGACACGCCGGTATGGCCTTGGAGCTCTTGTTTCCTTCTGGACCATCACCCCCCTGGCATTATTCTGTTCTGCCAGGCCTGTGTGGCACAGATAGCCACAGCTTTATCTCTTTGCCTCTGACCAACTGTTACAGCAGCCATTCACCTGTGTAACTGAATTACCAGCGGAGAAGGACGATATCAGGAACAAAAATGGGGACAACGTGGATGCTCACACTTACAAACAAGATTTCATGTCTACGTCTCATAAAAAGAATCCCCTGTCATGCCACACCATCCATTCTGTAAAACTCTAAGTGACTATTTAATGATTTTTGTCCATTTTGGTTTTGGTTCACTTTGGATTTGCAATATAGTTTGTTGTTGTCAACTCAGTTTTTAAACTGCAATCTGATCTACAGGTATGGGGACATGGTGCCAAAGACGATTGCTGGAAAGATCTTTGGCTCCATCTGCTCATTGAGTGGCGTGCTGGTGATCGCTCTACCAGTCCCTGTTATCGTCTCCAACTTCAGCCGCATCTACCACCAGAACCAGCGGGCAGACAAGCGTCGTGCTCAGAAGGTAAACGTTGCGGTCTTCCACCACCCTATTGATATTGTCAAACAGGAGAGTGCGTTTTGGTGTAGGAGCCTGTACACACACATACTACGTGACCACAAGGACTCCATGTTAAAAAAGAATAAATAGCACACAATTGTTGGATATTATGAAGTTAATGAGAATAAATGGGAGGATGGAAGTCTCTAAATGCCGAGTGGGTGGTTATGCCCTCATAACATTATTCTGATCATTAAACTAATGAGAATGGCTTACAATAACATTCTTTATTTGGATCCTTGTTATTTTCCTCAAAGTAATCACTCGTCTACTGGAGAGCAACCATAGAAAGAAAAAAAGAAAAATGGCTAAATAAGAATTAAAAGTTAAATTTATTAACTTTCAACCAGTGACATGCACTGAGGTATGTGCATAAATGAAAGGGAGACCAGTGGAAAAGTGAGGTTACAGGGAGCAGAGGTGGTGAAGGTGCAGGAGTTTAAGTACTTAGGATCAACAGTGCAGAGTAGTGGAGACTGTGGAAGAGAAGTGAAGAATAGGGTGCAGGCAGGGTGGAACAGCTGGAGAAAAGTGTCAGGAGTGATTTGTGATAGAAGAGTTTCAGCTAAGGTGAAGGGAAAGGTTTACAGGACTGTGGTTAGACCAGCTATGATGTATGGTTTAGAGACACTAGCGATAGGCAGAAGACAGGAGGCAGAGCTGGAGGTGGCAGAGTTAAAGATGCTGAGATTCTCTTTAGGAGTGACCAGGATGGACAGGATTAGGAATGAGGTCATCAGAGGGACAACACAGACAGGAAGGTTAGGAGAAAAAGCTAGAGAGGCTAGATTGAGATGGTTTGGACATGTGCAGAGGAGGGACAGTGGATACATTGGTAGGAGAATGTTAGAGATGGAGTTGCCAGGTAGGAGACAGAGAGGAAGACCAAAGAGGAGGTTTATAGATGCAGTGAGGGAGGACATGGAGGTAGTTGGAGTCAGAGTAGAGAATACAGAGAACAGAGAAAGATGGAAATTGATGATTCGCTGTGGCAACCCCTGAAGAGGGACAAAGCCGAAAGGAGAAGAAGAAGAAGAAGAAGAAGTGACATGCACTGAGGGTCATATTCACAAACATATGAGCCTACAATTGTAGTTTATTCACCATTTCATTGTCAAAAGTTGGATGACGGGTTATGTTAAAAGTCTCATATCGGCATTCTTCACACATTCTCACTAGTGCCCCCTACCATGAGGCACGAGAACTGCAGGCCTCACCAAGTGCCTCTTCACAGCCGTTTTACGATCGCTCAGCAAAAGAGAGACGTTACACACATACATTTGTTGACAAAAAACCCCCACCTTACATTATATATATCAGCTTAAGTATGGAAATTTAGTTCCTACAGCAGAATCACAGTGAGTCATTGTCAAACCTCAGTATTTCAGTGGTAAATGTGGAAATTCTGCGATTTTGAATAAATAACATCTAAAATTGGTGATGTGAAATGGAAAATAACCGTAAAGACCTAATCACTGGATAAATATAGTCGTTTAATTTATTTTTTCCATTTTCCATTTTTTTCTTTCCACGATGAAAGAAGTGACTCCACGTCACTGACTTCAACCAGTAATAATTCATACGTTATATGGTATGGTATGATATGTTATGGAATGGAATGTTTTAAAGAACTTGGTTTCGGAGTCTGTTTGGATAACTGTCATTTGTTTTACTTTAAAAATGATTTTACATGTGATTCTTTTACTGAGTATTTCACTGAGCAAAGGGACAACATTAACATACTAATAGATACAATCAGCAAGTGAAGATGTCATTTTCCCCTTCTTTTCTGAAAATGTGTATTAAAATACCGTCTCAAGATCTTCTATTACTGGTATTAATGTACCATTCATCTCGTCATCATATTCATCTAGTCTCTTAAAAATTATGTGACTACTAATCTCTACATCAGAGATTATACAGTGTTGACAAAAACAACCTGACCTGCGTTCTTCACTTACTGAGGGCTGAAAGATGTTATACACATTGTTTTGTTCGCATTAGCATTAGCATATTATCATTTCTTTGATAAATATTTTTAAAAGCATTGAACATTCAGTCTGATGGCCAAAACAGATGATGAGTTGATAGCGTAAAGATAAATCAAGTTCTTTTATTTTCAAAGGTGCTTTACTCCAATTAGGAACAGTACGTCTGTACTGTACATTGTTGCCCTTGAACTTTGACTGTCTCACATTATTCAACAAAACTCACACACACACACATACACACAAACACAATGTGTGTTGCCCTTTAGAACAATATATTCAATCTTTCTCCACATTCACACACCCTCACACACTTCAGAGATCAAAATATGAAGTGTTTGCTATCCCCTTCCACCGAGTGGCTTGACCTTTCTGTGTGACTAGATAAGAGCACTGTTGAGTTAGAGAGCTGCTCTTTATAGCTAATTGAGCAGGAAAGCTTTATGATGTCCATCCTGGTTACAGGTTTTCTCATTATGTAGTTTTAAATTAGCTATATTATATTAGCAATATTCTCATTGCATTCACCTACATGTCATTCAGTTTGGCTTATATTTTGCTACAGAAATTGATTATAAATAAGGATAAATAAATAAGTGCTGCTGTTTTTGGCCACATGTTTCAAGTCACAAATGAACATGCACATAACACTTAACACTGAACGTAATTATTATGGCAGTCACATGACCTGTCATTCCATTGATTATTATTATTATTATATATATATAACTTTTTTTTAAATAATACATCCACAGTGCGTTTAGAGTGGCACAGAATGAAAGTGTAAATTATCTATCGTGTAAATTAATTATTGTATATTTCTTGACGGTCCCGACAGTGTGTTGATGTTTTCATGTCCAAGTCGATAGTGATCGGTACATTGTCAACTGTCAGATACGGTCTCTGTGATGGAACAGAAGGAGTCTGTAAGTCCTGCAGCAGCAGCAGCTTCACAGCCCCGGAATTATCAGTCAGTCTTGGAGAAGAAGATGCTAACTCAGGGGTGTCGGACTCGGACTCCAGTCCTGGGGGGTCGCTATCAAGCAAGTTTTAGACGTCACCCTGCTCCCACGCCTCATTCAAATCAGCAGCTCGTCACCAGGCCTCACCTGAACTTCCTAGAGACTGGTGAGACTGGTTCAGGTGAGGTAGGAGCAAGGTGACACTGAAAGTTTGACACCCCTGTGCTTGATGGACTCCTAGAAAGGATTCCCTTGGCACCAAACACACGCGGGCAATGGCGACTTTTCTCCTCGATCGGTAAGAATCTAACTCGCTAGCTAACTTAGCTAACGTTACTAGTTAGCTACTACTGATAGCAGACTAGTGATGGTGGTTGTCATAGATATGACTCTAATTGATCATGGATAGCAGAAGTAATGTTAAATACTGTTTTAAAATGTGTTGATTAGTTGAAATTCGTAGTAAGTTGTGAGATTCATCACTTGATCACATCATCGCTTGACGCAGGCTGCTTTTTTTGTGTGTGTTGCAATTCCAATGCGACACCACTAGATGTCAGTATTCTGACAGTTTTTACATAGTCCACCTTGAAGTATTAATTTCAGTAAATAGGTTAAAGGACACAAAACACAAATCATGACATAAACATAGCATTTTCACTCATTGTTTTTCCACTGTTGATCCAGATCAGATCAATACATTCAGCCCTGTTTATTCTTTGTAAGCCGAAATATTAATATAACACTGGTTCACAGTATTGTGCCTTAAATTCTAAATGTGGTTTCTTTCTCAAAACAACAGTGTTGTTGGCGATAAGTTTAAAATGATAAGCGAAAGGAAAAAAATTGAGCTGAGTAAATATCTTCTCAAACAGCTCCTTACACATAGGTATCCATTATTCATACAAAAATATTGATCACGGCAGTGTCACTATCGCTATGTATTTTTCCAATCGAAATAGACACTATTTAAAAGCAGCATATAAACCAGGACAATCAGTGATCGAAGAAAAATTTTAAGTTATTAAAAAAATTATAATTTGTATGTTCAGAACAAACCAGTGGGATGATGTGATGGCATTGTTTCTAAACTCATGTTCAAAAAACAACACTAAAGCTTTCTTTGCTGGACATTAAAGATGAGATGAGCGCAAATGACAAGCTTCTACATCACTACATTCTACATTTTCTACTCTATTAATTGCATTTTTTTCTTCATCCTCCAAAAACGTATCATTTCCCCAGATAATGTTCCATTGTACAGGATTTCTCAGGAAATAGCTTTCTGTGCGTGATTCTGTAATTTTATGCTCTTAACGTTTGCCAGGGCCAGAAATGTCAAAGGTCAACAAGTCACTGACGCATTTGCTGTGTTTAAATCACCAGTGAATAGCAATGCTGTATTCTAGCTGTCAGTCTGAGAACTAAAAGAAGTGACTGATTCTCCTGGTCTTATTTCCTCTTGGGGGTCTCGCTCATCTTCTCTAACAACAGGCTGCTCACAGCTCCCATTACAATTATGAAGGTCCTCCTGTGAACCCATCTGAGTCAGAGCACAGAAAAAGATGGTTGAATTAGATTTAATCATAGTTCACTTGTAACTACTGCGACAGACAGTATCAGTGCTGATGAGCGCTGTTGGACAGCAAACGTACCTGCAAGAACAATGGTTCTGTTTTATTTCTGTACAAATCTGTAGTGCGGCTGATTCACCATCAGTGGGGGAGCATGTCGAAGTGGACGAAGGTCACACCGGTCTAGGGGCGGCAAAGTGGAGTAGAGCCACACTGAGAGGCATCAGGGTTTTCTAGAAAGGAAGGTAAAAGGCAAATAAAGTCAAGAAGATTTCAGCTAGTTCCGGGTGTTCCTGCTGCGGTCTATGATTAAGTGACTATAGGAAGTGATGTTATGCCATAGTCTTGGTTTTGTTGGTCACTAGAAATGAATGAAGTAAGTGAGAACATGAGCATGTGTCATCACCAGTCTCTGGTCAGAATTCAAGCCGCTTCATACCCTCACCATCTCTTTACCGTATGAATTTCCTTTTTATCATGTCCTGTGTGAACCTCTATCAAGTTTCAGTGACACTGTTTTAGGTGATTTTGAGCAGAACTATGTACAGAGTCATGTAGCTTTGAAACTACCGTATGATTTGTTCTTTCAACCGCAGCATGATCAGGTGTGGACAAATGACACCAACATTATGGTTAAATACAGAAAGCGACAAGCGGATCAGTCAACTAGTGAAGTAGTGAAATTACTGATGTTAAATTAGCGATAGCAGTGCAGCATGCATGCAGAGAGGCTGCTGTTTCTATCATTCTACCCACTGATGAAGGACCTTTCTTAATGTCAACTCAGATTTTGTTTGTGCTGTGCCAGTTCACATCAGGTACCTTCAATAGCTTATAGTCTATAGTCTAGAACCACACCATTTACATCAGCAAGCTCTCAGTGATGGAGGTGAGGAAAACGTGTGTGGTGAAACAAAGAGGAAAAGGAGGCAGCAGCAGAGTGGAGCAGTGGTGTGAATATTCAGAATGAGACCCCCCCACGATACAATCTAAAATGTCTTGAAATTATATGTAGCTAACGATAGCAGTGACAGCATACGTAAAGCAGGGGAAATATTTTGTAATTATCATGGTAATTTAACATGGGTATTGTCTTCTTTCAGTCCAGGGATGTATGTTTTTGTGTTTATGTGCAAAGTCTTTCGATGCCAAGAGGAAGAATGGGAGTAGGAGGAAGTCCTTATTAGGGAATATGGGAGGAATATGATCTGTAAATACAGATTGTTTTTCAGTCTGAACTGAGTTAATTTGCTTTCCAAACATGTTCAATTTGTGAATGTGTATTTGGCTTTGAGGTTAGCTTTCATGTTTGAGAACATTATTATTTCTTCAGCTCAGAGTAAAGCTTTCCTCCACAACCATTAGACCTCAGTGAGAGAAAGAAGAAGAGAAGATGCTCATCAGACCAGTTGAAGTGTTCTTACGCTCCTCTCACAGTTTGTCAATCTGTCATATTGTTTTTCTCCTCCTCTCAAGTACATCCTTTGATCACTGAGAAAAAGACGCTCTGTCAAATTCAGCATATCGAGCTGTAGATGTCTACAAAGAAGAAGTCCACACACAAACACACACTTTCCATTTCACTTGCTGTCCACGTACTGAGAAAAACACTGTTATTACATCTCGGCATCCAGTCTTCCTCACTCCTTCACAGGTGTCTACAGTGAGGCGGACAATTACCAAAAGCGCCCAAACTAATTCTGTTATATTTGATGCATGTCAAGGAAGCAGGTATTGCTCTGCCTACCTTCTGTTTCTGAAATGTATTTATTGGGGACGAGTGAGAGCAAGAGGGAGATACAGGGAGAGAGACGTAGCAGCATCAGGTCAACGCTGAAGAAATTTCCCACTTTACAAGTCGAGCAGACACAGAGGCAAAGCGGGATCCTAGACAATTGTCCTAATGTCCTTTTCATTTTAAGAAACTCTATTACGATATCATATTTCTCTGGTTTCCTGTGTGTCTCTCTTTATCACCCCTTGCTCTGTTAACTTATCAAATCTACCTCCTGGGGGACTTAACTCATTTATCTCTTCACAGCACCTCTCTGCAGACAGAGAGGAGGATGTTTAAATGTTTAACCGGGGAATGATTTTTATCCTTTTAAATGGTAAAAACGGAATAAACCGATAAATGTTTGCACAGACTTTGAAACAGAGCAGATTTTATTTACAGCCGACAGGTGCGTTGTTGCAAACCTCCCAAGGGCAGCATTGGCACTAATGTAGTGAAGCAGACTACATCAGCAAGTCGGCTTGGCTTCATGTTGCATTATTTTGATGGAATTGTGAATTTCCAAAGGTTGTGTGTCCTTATTAGTCTAGATATGAAATTGTCTATCTGGTTTACAATAATTATAATAAAACCATACAATTATAGTGCACCATTTTTTCTTATTTTGTTCTCAGTTAAAATTAACTGGTGCACTGCCATTGTGTAAATCCACTATGTCCATTTTGGACACATGGTATTGAAGCTCCATGCACTAACAACATATGTGGACACCATGTCCCACCAGTCTGGTGCTCTTTCCCAATTCCATCTCTGAGAGATTATATGGTTATTGTACAAACAGACATTTTCAACAGTAGTAGCTCTTCAAGTACTCTTGCACCATCATGCAGCAATCCTGTCATAATTGTCCACCTTTCATGTGGAAAGACTTCAACTTCAACTCCATCCCTCACTGTACTTATGTTCTTCTGGTTGAAGCACTTGAACTGTCACCTCCCACCATGAATGTCTGAATCTACCAGCCAGCTGGCAGCCTGCAGCAGCAGGTTGGAGTTTTTTTCCTAGTCTCTGCCTCGCTCTGCCTGGTGATTTCCTCCCACAGACCCAAATCACTTAAATCTGACTTTTTCACCAGTGTGCCTGTGAAATCGCTGTCCATGTGTCGGCCCTGTGATTAACTGGTGATCAGTTCACTTCTCCCGCCCATTGTCAGCTGGCTCCACTGGCTCAAGTAGTGAACAAAATGAATATTTGAACAGATTATAAATTCTGTTGGAAGATGGTCATGGAAGCAGAGTAGTCACATCCTTAATGCCAACATCACTTCTCACGTATGTGTATAAAGTTTGTTTATTCACACGTAGTGTGAGCTTGGCGGTACTTTTGTAGCCGCAGATGATGTAAACAGATCAGTTATGCTGCAAAATCACATCAATACAAAGTGATAATAGCTGTGGAGATGAGTGAGCCTGACGTGACAGATTCTCTCTGTCATCTTCTCGAACCTCCCACCCACCCTGTCTGATGCTGTGACCTGCTCTTCTTCCCATGCCCAGAAAGCCAGACTGACCAGGATACGACTTGCCAAGTCCGGTAGCGCCAATGCCTTCATCTCAAGCAAGCGCAACGGGGTGCTCAATGAACTGCTAGAGCTGACGGTGAGAATGACCTTTGACCCTTTAAAATGCACTACAATACAATTACCAACAGTAAAGAAGTAGCGATGCTCAGGGGACTGACTTCAGATTGTTAACGACACGGTCTGTTGTCACGCACCGTTCCACTGATTGCGACTGCAGCTCTGAAGCTGTGGCACACGAACAATGACAATTACTCCCTTAATTAACCAACGAACAATTTACATTTGAATGCTGTAAAAGAGCAGAGGAAGTCGCAGTCATCCCATTCTCATGGTTTATAAAAGGGGCAGATGATAAGCTGTTACAGTGTGCTTGTATCCACCATGTCGGCGTGATCACAGAGATTTCTACTTTGAGTTGTCGCTCAGTCCAAGATTGGATTTAAGCCATGTCTGTGAAAGTGAAAAGCTTGGCTTGTTGATTTTTTTTGTTTTGTTTTGCTGTTTATGGTAATGAATGGTTAGTGCACTAAAAGAAGCTGCAGGAAGTAACTCCAACAACTGAACTGTTAACAATGAGGCAGTGGGACACACAAAGAGCATTTCCTCCTGTTATGGTTTGAGATGGCTGCAGGCCATGATTGACAGTTACTTCCTACATCCTGGCAACCACACTCCAGTGTGACTCTTATAATTTTGCACTTCAGTACGAAGATCATCCTCACAATTTAAAAAGGTTTGACGGTGTCAGAAAGACCATAATATCTTTTCACTTTTAAGTGACATCATCCAAACCTGAACAAGACAATAACTGTTTGATAAGACTTTTCTAGTTAAACAATATCAGCAATTCTCACTCCATGAAAATTGAGTTGGCTTGAGCTGTTACACCTCTGAGTCGGCAGGACGTTTTTTGTGATGTGCGTGTGTGACCCATCAAGGAGACTATAAACGAAGATGAGAATAAGCAGATTAAGGTAATTTTCACCAGCTAATTTGGAGGAGGAATCATTTTGCCTGAAAATTAGGGGTCAGTGAGGTGCAGGAGCTCAAACTCCGAGCAGAGGACGAACAGCATCAACATTGGTATGCTGGATGTTGTGTGTCACACCAGGCGAGTGCATTACCTCTCTGGTTCCACAAGGCAGAATTCCTTTTTAAAACCCATTATGCCACCTGTTTGGTTCAGGATCTGTGGGGGTCTAAAGTGGATTTAGACTTCTGTACGGTTTTGGCTGTTATAGTGCAGCGGCTCAAGACGCCCCCTGCTGTCTGTCAGGAAGGTTGTAGGTTTAAGAAACATCCACATTGGCTCTACCTCTGAGTTAGGCTCCAGTTCTTCATACAAATGGCTGATTTTATGTGAATAGCTTCTACAAAATTCTGACTCACAACATTTCATCTTTCTTTTTCTTCAATTTCTTTTTCCCCCTGTCTTTCAGTTATAATCTCAACTCTTTCAGCAATTAATTTGGTTTCCTTACACTTTATTTCCCCAGTTATGCTTATTCACGCATGCCTTTAATTTACAGAATTTAAAATGCAGAATGACAGAAATGAAAGCAGCTGTCCAAAATGGTGAATCATGTCTTGCAATTGTGCTACGTAAGACTGTTTGACTGAGATCCTCGAATCCCCCAAATCTTTGTGGGTTCATTGAAATCACCACATATTTATTGGTTCCTGGCTTCTAAGGTACAGATTTGAGATTTGTATGTAGTCAGACAGATAAAGTACACCTCCATATTAACAAACCATAAAGTATTCTAGTGAAGTAAATGTCATTCTCTCTCATCCACTTGCAGACATCAATCAGCTTCCTCCATTTCACAGAAAGTATCCACCTCACTCTCATCTTTTCTGTCATTTGTCCCTTTCCTTTTCCTATTTCCACTTGTCGCCACCATAGAATGTGTTTTTGGTAATGCATGAGCAGATTGCCTCTATCTCTTCAGTCCAGTCCATCACTCCAGCTTTTAGTGACTCACTTCCCTCCTTACAGATGGTAACAACCCATTTGGATCTCATTGAGTCCTGTATGAAAGCTCATGGGTGGTTAGCATTATCATATAAATGTCACCTGTGAGTGGACCTAGCTATCTCCATCTCTCTCTGTTTCTGTGATGAGGCTGCCAGAATCCTGGAGCATCAAATTGCATCAGTGTCATCACTGTCAGTGAGTGGTACCGAGTGTGTCTGGGATTGGAGTGAAAGGGTAAAATGACTGATTCTCTTAAAGCCTGGAGGTTAGTTTTGTTGTTTTTTTAACCATCATTATGAAGCCATTATCATAGATGGTGATTTATCTATTCATAATGTTGAAAGGTTTTAACCTTGTGTTAATTTTCTGGTTGGACAAACTGTGTGTATGATATTTTCACAATGTGATGAAACAGACACGACAGCCTCATAAATGTCAACAAGCTCAATAATCCTGAGCAGCTTGAAATATAACACATAAAGGGCAGAGATGCATTCAGAAAGTGTTATATTGAACAAAAAACATACTTTATTCCTGATATAGACCATGGTTATGAATGCTCTTTTCTGATTGGCTGGCAGCCGTGCGATAAAACCGTGCAATGCACACGTAGTCCGACTCAACATTTCTAATACCCATCCGCGGTGCAGTCTGTTACTTTGGGAACAGCACACAAGCAGCATATCTGCCAGCAGTAACAACAACTGCAGCATTTGACTGGGAATTTGACAAGCAAAACAAGTAAAATGGATGATTTTAACGTTTCTTTCTTGTTTGGACAAAACACGAATTTGGACGAGTGGGACACTGCACAAAAGGGTCCATTAAACGTTTTTCAGATGCAATGCAGGGGTGAAGAAGCACCTAACACAAGTTAAGGCTTGTATAAAAACATAAGTTAACACATGAAATAATGATCTCATTTCTGTTTGGCAAATGATGACGGTAAAAGCGGGTTAAATGGTTTTAAGGCACTTTGCGGAGGCAAACCACCCTCCGCTTGGCGTCAGTCGACCCGTTGATTAACCCCTACATACACACAAACTGGTAAACTGAGTGCCTCTTTTGCTTATTCTTCAGGTTTATTCCGCTCATGTTTTATATTTTTTTTGCAATTAACAGATTAAACTCCATCTTTGAGCAAAAATACAAGCCTTTATAGTGTCATGTTTCTGAAAGCGTTTGTCTCAGAGGGAAACCCAAACAGTTCCCGACATGACGGTATCATGGAGGTGCAGTGGTCTCCTGCCCACATCATCACGGGTTTATTTTTGCGTCAGGAATCTGAATGAGACCTTTTGGCTGGATTGCCTCCCACCCGAGTCCTTCTGAGAAATACTATTCACTGTGGGGAGAGAACTAAATTGTTTTGATTTGATATCAAGTGGGCCGGACCAGTGAAAGGACAGCATCATAGCCTACAAATAAAAGATGAGACAAATGAGACAAAGATTAAACAAAGTTAAAGGTAAAAGGCAAAATAATTGTTATGGGTGTAGCTAGTATTAAGTGAAGTTGTTATC
>CAAKHB010002421.1:106128-125581 GCA_901007665.1 Aeoliscus strigatus
GCACTGATGTGGATGAGCAGAAGCTGCCAAAGGCCGTCTCTCTACTGGAGAGCCAACATCACCATCTGCTGCACTGTCTGGAGAAAACCACTGTGGGTACACATGTAACATATCCTTTTTGTGCGATATCGTCTAGATCTTCATGTACAGTAAGAAGATGAACAATATAGGAAATATACTTGTAGTTTCATTAGATGGTCGTATCATGATCATGTCATACTTTATACTCTGGTACTGATGTCAATACTCTATGGTACTGTAGCATATTTAGAGACATGTGATTGATGCCAGTCACAATTAATTCAGTGGGTTCATTAATAAAATAGCACTTTAGCCATCTTGAGATCCGCTGGTATACATTTTATGTTTCCTGTCATGTTTCCTGCTCCCTGGTGTTTTCATTCATTATCCTGTTCCTCCAGGCTCATGAATTTGTGGATGAGCAGATTTACGAACAAAACTGTTTAGAAGCAGCGCTGCAGAGCTGCCCCACCCGCAGCCCATCAACATCCAGTCACGACAGCACCACAGGTACCTGCTGTGGCCGCAGGGTAAAGAGAGATACTCCTCTGCCCAACGCCAGCCTGCCCCCCGGTCACCCGCTCCCAACACACCAGGGTCCACTGCAAGAGCTCAGCGCCATCCACATCCAGTGTGGAGACCCACCGTGTCACCCAGCCAGGTGAACACACAGACATGCCAGCAGCATCAGTATTCTGGTGGATACCAGAACTCCAACTGTTGTTTTTATATAATCTGTTATTGAGCCTTAAAATAAAAAAAACAACAAAACAATCCCACACATGGGCAGATAAAAAAGGAGGGAGACTGTCCTGTTTGTAAATTCAAATATAAAAATAGTAGAAAATGGCAGTCACAAAAAGGTCTGAGGCACTCTGGGGTAAAATGGGAAAAGCCTTTTATCAAACAGGCATATCAACGAAAATGACAGAAAGGGGGAAGAATCAATCTCTTCATTCAAACCAGGGTGTGTTTGTGGCCGTTAAGGTGTCAATCCAGGAAGTCTCAACAATATACAGAACATACAGTCTCAGTAACATACAGAACAAAAACAACTGTCAGTGGTCTGTATGAAAGTCTAATGGAGATCATCTCATCTCCATTTCCAGTAGCTCAAACTTCAACCTGAAAACAGATGAAAGCAGCAGGATCAACTGTAAAGGCGGCCGGATCACCACAGCCATCATCAGCCTTCCGACACCACCGGCTCTGACACCTGATGGGGATGGCCTGCACGGACCCCCGCTTCGGAGGCCGCCCCCACCCCCGGGTCCCAGCGTCCAGACAACAACGAGCTCAGCTGGCATCAACGTTGTCAGAGTCTCAGCTCTGTGACTCTCTGGCTGAAGTGTGGAAGTGATCCCAGCAGGGGGAGAAAAGAAGCATCTTACCTTGACGGACGCTCTGTGTCGCCACTCACATGCTCAGCAGGAACTGCACCGGAGGAAGTCACCTGTTGTGGAAAGATTACTGAGGTAGAACATATGTAAATATGTGAGCCGGCTTGTCGTGTCATGTATGCACTGTAGATACAGAGGGAATGGCTTCCTTTCTAGTTTCAAACCGATGTTTCCCAGCAGGAACACAGGAGAGTTTGACTGTATACTTAAAGTGATGCATTAATAATACAAGTCCACAAACCATTTCTAATGAATTTACAGTGAAATAGTGAAAACAATGATTCCTGTAAATGTGTTAGAGGAAAGATGAACTCAGTTGCTTGTGATTACTTGAATTGTCTTGCGTGTCATGTGTTTTTGTCGTTGACACTTTGAAGAAAACAAAACAGGATTTAGAAGAAAACTGCTTTTTCATGAAAGAATCATTTGGAATGTGACAGTACTCAAAGAGGCTGAATTCACATCACTGAAATGTGAGTTTGATGTATTTGACAATGAATCTCAGTCGGAGTCTTGACTTTTTTCATGTTTGGAAAAAGAAATACCTATTCTATGTGTGACAACCTGAAGCCAAATTGTGATCTTTTGCTGATGTTCCACTTCATAGTTCGACCCTGATTTGTCTCAAGGACTGTCATACTGTCACTGTGCAGACAAACAGCCGAAGGCATCACAATTATCACATAAGTTCGAGCAAACGGGAGCTAAATTATTTTTGTAACTGCACTGGACAAAAAGTGCAACACAGATTTGTAATGTGTTTATATGACTGTTAGCAAGCAGGTGTTCCTTATGACAGCGTCCGAAAGAAATCCTTGATTTATCACGTCAAAAAAAATGAAAAAAAGACAACGCAACAGAGGGCAACTAATGTGGCACGCTGCTGTCAAGTCACAAACTGCTGCAGTGGTAAAATCTTTTAGTAAAAAGCTTCGATGTCTGTTCAGGTAGTTTGGCATCACAGTAAATTCACAGCAGAGCTGTTTCATGTACAGCTGGATGTGTGTAAGTTCAATATGGAGGAAAGAGATGCAAATATGTACTTTTAATGAATCGATTCTCTCCAGTTTGGCTCTAAATGTGCCATTTCTCCTGTCAGTTTCAATCATCACTCCAGGGATCATATTTGTTCAGTGACTATTTAAAAGATGGGATTTTTAGTATTTCTAAAGTTGTCTAAACAGGTTTGGATCAGCTCTGGCTCCTGTCAGAAGAAAGATCAGAGGAAACAGTGTGTGGGATTTTAATGGTCAGAAATGCATTTCCATGACAACAGAATCAGCTCCTCCTGCATCTGAATCAGGGGAGCTTGAGAGGAACTTGTGTTGTAAAATGTTTATCAATATAGGAGGATGATCAGGATGCTTAATATTAAAAAGTGCATTGAATGAAGACAGATGGATTGAGACGCTGAAACGAAATGAGTTCAAGTGAAGTGAACAGTCATTAATGGCCTTATTCCATCACCACCTTCAGCACCTCGTGGTTCATTTGAATCAAAAGACGGTCATGTGTAAGAATTTCTGACTTGATCCAGGTGATGTGTGTGATCTGTATCAAAAAAACAATGTGTTTGTCTCCTCTTTCTATGTTTCATCTAAATATGAGATCTGATTTGACTCGATGTGTTTTTAGTACCAAGTAAAGTTGTTTTGCTTGTATCTGTATACTTTGTACGTCTGTGATCTGTCATGTTTTCAAATGAGATAAAAGTATTGTTCCGAACATTTTCCATCTTCTCTAATGATATAGTGGTACCTTTTAATGCTGCTACTGGAAAAGAATCCAAATCCTTTAGATGATTCTTTTCTTACTGTTAATATTCAATATTTGCTCACTGTTGTTTACGGTCTGATTCACAGTTTCCCCCGTTAGAACAATTTGCAGTGTTGTAGATCATCTTGATTCCACTGTTTTTAGAGAAAGTACCTCTGACTTTGCACCAGTGAGTTTGAGTATTAGGATTATTTGTCGTTTGCTGAGAGACTCGACTTTAAAAGCATCGAGAGGGGTCTCGTCCATAAAAGTCTTGGCGTTGCTGTTTGTGATGCTTCTTATCTTTTGAGCCTTTTGAATAGAGCTTTTCAGTCTGTTCACTGTGTATGCAATATTCTGTTTGTTTGTTTGTTTGTTTGTTATGAGTCCCAATGACAATTAAAATCTACCACAACAAATGTGTTGTATGTACAGTATATTGTATGTATATTTAAGTGGTTTCAAGTTTTAGTCACTCCTGAATCAACATTTTACATCTTGAATTTGAAACCATAAGAAAAATTGATTTATAATAAATATTCATCAGTTAAAAACAGTCATTTAAATGTACATTTTCTTTTGGCAGACAGTTCTTTTTGACTAATAAGAGTATTTGTAATATACTCTAAGTGGCACTAACGTGAGATTTAGTGAAATTTAATGACAAAACTTTCAAGATAATATTTTGATTAAATGGAGTGTGTGTGTGTGTGTGTGTGTGTGTGAATTGTATCCAAGTGTGTGACTGTACCCCAAAGTCACTGTCGTTTTCCCAGGACCAACATCTGATTAAATGTATGTGGTTCTATTTTCTTTTGTTTCTCAGGCCCGTGCCACTTCTGTCTCTGTGCCATGTGTGGTTCTAAGTTAAACAGGTACTGCTCTGCAGTAATGCATCATGAACACTAGATGGCAGTGAAACAACATGTTTTGGATGGACAGATTGTTTCGAGACAAAGTGTAAAATTACATGGTTCTACCAAATGACAGAAATGAGATTAGACCTACTGTACAATATGTGAAGGAACTGTTTACTTTAAATGAGTCAATTGATAAATAATGTGAATTTCAATCTTTATCAACATCCTCAAATGTAAAACACCTTGTCATCTTCTTCAGTTAGTCTTAAACTGCAGAGAATAAACATTGTTGAAAAATGATTCAACCAAACTGAAATGTACAGAGGGTCTGTAAAAGATTCATTCATCATCTTCTTCCACTTGCTCCGGTCACAGGTTGTGTTTCCAGCTGTCAACGGGTGAACGGCATAGTCCACAAAGGACACACAACCATTCACACACACATTCACACCTTCATCGGTTTAGAGTGACCGATCAACCTCAGCAAGCTTTTGGAGGTGGGAGGAATCTGGAGTACCCAGAGAGAACCCACACAGACTCGGGTAGAGCACACTCCACACAAACAGATCCCAGGCCAGGAACTGAACCTGGGACCTTCTGTCTATTAGGTAACAGTGTTAACCACCGCACCTTGTCTCCCTCTGTAAAAGATCTGACGCATAATTCAGATAAATTATGAAGAGGGTTGACTCAGACAGAGTGTGTGTGTGTGTGTGTATGTGTGTGTGTGTAGAGGTTCCATGTACCAGCACAGTTTTCATTCCAAGTACAATCACGTTACCATCATGCTCATTGGTTTTATTACCTGAAACAGAAATCAAACAAGTCATAACACGGATTCACACACAGCAATGATTGTACTCATGTCTGCAGGGATGTAGAGTCACACAGTTGCTGCTGATGCGCTGGCTGCCTGTGTGTCACTGCTGACTGATTGGGGGAGACATTTCCTTATCTTGAGTGATCATGCTGACAGCTGACAGGAAGTGGGACCATGCCAAAGTAGCAGCTGCAGGTCGAGTCCAGTTTCAGATGAAAATATGCCAAAAGCTGAAGCAGCCTCACTTCAGTTAAGCCTGCTCTATCTATATATAATAAGTCATTGACTCATCCCTGCTTTGTCTTTATAAAGACATCCGACATACATATTTACTCTGACATGGACTGGTTTCACCCCTTCACCCATACATATATGCTCAGTTAGCCTATGTAAGGCAACCTACAACAAAGCCAGCAGAGATGGATGACTGAAGGTGAGACAGACAGCCTTTCCGTTACAAGTGATGAGTTGTTATATCAAAGCTATATCGATACCTTTTATTTTTAAACTTTACATCAATTAATAAAGGCTTTTTTTATATTAAGCGTTCATACGTAGTTCTTAAAATTCAAATAATGTTTCATGAGTAGTTTATTCAAGTATCTACAACCAAGCAGAGATTCCATCCATCTGGTTTTCTGGTCCTTCCCTTGGTAAGAGGGTCGGACAACAGGCCCATGGCTCAGGTGTTTCCTCTGTGGCTGCAGGGAAGGTGGCAGGAAACGGTCTCTGTGGCTCATGTGCCATGGTACATGTGGTTTATTTCAGGAACATCCTCCTTAAACTTCCTGATGAGTTATGTCGCAGAATGTATTCAGAATAATGACTGAAGAAAACATCGCCAGCAAATCACACACGTCACAGGTTTTCATCTAAGTCTGAGCTCTTCGTCAGATGGAAGCAGATGCAACTTGAATGTTGAATCGGACGTGTTTTGAAACTGGGTGTGTAGATGATGGATCCCCTTCTACACTGTGGACTGAACGATCTGCTTCAGGACGTTCTCTCATTGGAGGAAACTGCTGCGGCTGCTGGAGGAGAAAAAAAAACAGAAGAGGAGCGCAAACACACACTCTGACACAATCACACACAGCAGCTACTGGACACACACACACACACACACACGGACTGCCACAAGAAGGACTCTTCCATACACCTTGTTTTACATTTGATTTTTTTTTGTCACCACATCGTGTTCTTGCTCCTGGTGACGAAGCTGCGCAGATTCCTTCACGGGGTTTGCGCATGTCTGTGCGCAGATTTGTGCAGCGCTGTTCCAGTGTCCATGTCCCCACAAATCCTCCTCGTCATGCTGAAGCGGTGACTGACGCGTTATATCAGCAAATGGAGCAAAAGCTCTCCAAACCGGAATGCAGGAACATGGACGCATGTCTGAGACGACTGAAACTGGAGCTGGTATGTTGTTGTTGTTGTTGTGGTTGTTTCTGTTCGGGCATGTGGCTTTCTCATTGCGATAATATCGATTATTAATAGATCAAGAAACACGAATCTATTCGTATTATATTATTTTCTTGTTATTTCAAATATATCAAAATGCTGCACTGCCCCTTCCTGACTTTCTGTTGGTGTTTAGGTTCACGTGGGGAGGACCGGAGTACTTTAAACTGCAATAATCTGTAATGATTTTTAGGTTTTGATACAGTCCAGACATGTATACACACACACACACACACACACACACACACACATACATCTGGGACAGCTGTTTTACTCGTGGTCATATCGGTGGTCCTGGGAGAATCGGTGAAAGATTCTGTGTGTAGAAGTAAAACTGATGTGATTGTGCTTGGGTGGCTGCTGTGGATTTATTGATTAGCTGAAAGGAAATAAAATGTCAAACACTGAGCCGTTTTCCTTCTCGTTTCAAAGAAGAAGATGTTTTGTTACATGAAACTGAAATGTGTTCTTTGCAGTGGATGAAAACCGTTGAGAAACTGATCATGTTATTATCAGATACAGGAGATGTGACTGACAGGTTCGTCACATTAGCGTGGCCTCAATTTATGTCAGCTTCTCTCTCTCCATTTCTTTGATAACGCAGAAACCAAATCTGTGAGCTCCCCCGCGAATATTTTGGCAGTGACACGCTGCACGCCCGTTTCAGAGGAGCCTTAACTGGCACTGATTTCTCTTGGAATCATCTCCAAAGCAGCTTTCTTTCTTTCTTTCTTTCTCCCAAGCTGGTAGCCCACAGAATAATCCGTTGGGTTGCGTGTTTTGCAACATGATCTGACCTGTGACTCTCTGCTCCAATTTTACTGGCACTTGAGATTTGAAGGGAGTAGATCAGACGCCATGTTGTGTCACAGCTGCCGTGTCACATTTCGGTCAAATAAAAACTTTGTCATGGCAGGGATCAAACAGAGACTCCCCTGCACAGAACCATGTGGGATACAATCTGGTAGTCTGAAAATAAAGGGCTGTTCCGCCAAGGTTGTCCCTTCTGTTTCCACTGTGACGGGTTTTCTTTAGTGTCTCGGTGTTACAAGCTGCTCCGTTTACAAAGCAAAGATGACGTCCATGTGGCAACTGACTTGAAGCTGTGATGAAGTCAGGCCGTAGCTTGAACCACCAGGAAGAAAGGGACCTTCCAGTGTCTGACTAATGAGCCGCTTCCCCATTTCTCAAGCTGTGTTTGAATGTGTTCCTGCCAGGCAGCTTCTACTACTACATTAAAATGATTTGACAAACTATTAGAAATGACATGAATTAAGTAATTGAGTAAATGCTGTGTACTTGCTCTTTTACTGAATCTGGCTTGAATGTAGATCAATAGAATCGTGGTGTTTGTTCTGTGAGCTGATGCTCCAAGTGCTCTGATAATTATATTGACTTTCAGCTTCATAAATCTCAAATTGCATCTTTGTCAGTGTCTCTCTGTCTCTGGGTTGTCTCAGTGATGATGGAGTGATGATTGGTGTTTTCATCCTGATGTCCACATCTGCAACTCATATGCAATAGTAGTCTGCATGTGAAGGGCAAATTTGTCACGCAGATTGGACCTGCATCCGTTCCAACACCAATTACTCCATTTCTGACCCTTTGCACACAAACACATTATTCTACACAACAGGCGTCAGAACGTAAAGAGCACATCTAATAAAAGTACACTTTTTACCCAAAGGATCAGTTCTAAAAGAGGAAGAGTGAGATATAGAGGTGTGAATACCATGTCGGTGGTTGGAGGGTTGGCAGTGTGTGGGGTAGTGTTAGGTCACACTTGACCCGTGACCCTTGACCTGACAAGCTCCAGTGGGTATTTCCCCTAACTGCTGACTACATGCACACACAGCATACACAACATATAACAGGGACACTCCTGACAGATATGTTTACATGTTTGTCTGTCTGCTTGTGGAAGCGCCACATCAGCAGGCGACCGGCTTCATGTTGCTCCTTTAAAAAGAAGCATCCTGCAGACAGAAAACCAACAGCGAAAGGTTTTTCAAGCTCCTGCGTGACTCACTCATGCACCAGACACACAAAAGCTTCCCGCGTGCTCAGGAGTCAAAGATCCAAACGCTGACGTGCCCTTGAGTCACCTCAGCTTACACCTGGTTGACAGCATCATTTCAGACACATTGATCAAAACGTTCACTTGTTATTAGTCACCTTCATCCGTCTCACACCTGAGGCACATTTCAAAGGTTTCCTGGGACCTTAGTGTTTGAAACCAAAGCATGAGGTCATGAAACCTGGGAGCTGTTGTTGTTTCGTGTTAGATCATTTCTCGTTCCTCCCACATGGCTCCTGTTCTCCAATCGGCCCTTCCTTCCCCTCAGCTAAAATTGGACTCCTAGTGGCAGCTGTGTGTGTGTGTGTGTGGGGGGGGGGTGCTGCACAATGATCATTGTGTTTGAAGTGAAACTGGGAACCTTTCACAAAGTCTGTTGTAGCTAGAGATGTATTCTGCTGCAGTGAAACATGTTACAACACCTGTCCCGGGTCCAGATGATCCTCATGGGAGGATAAATGTATCATCTCTCATTAGCCTTCGATGATGTGGACCTTAATGAGGGGCGACGGGTTTAAGCTGTAAGAGAGTCGCTGAGGGATTCGTGGACTTCACTGTTTTTGTAATTGTAGACAAAATGTCTCACTTCACAGACAAGAATGTGTCTTCCCCAGCATGATCTCAGTCGAGTCACTCCACTTGACTGCACTGACTCTTAATGACACCAGTGATGTAGGACAGCATATCTAATTGTTTTACAGTGGGAGGAAGTGGAAGCACATTGCCCAAATATATTTGCAGCCTATGATTCATAGATTGTTTGGTGCTGCACAAGGTTTGAGCGTCTGACTGATTCAAAACTCATAAATTATGTTTATATCAAATATGAATCTGAAGGATGCTGAAACATTCAGAGCAGCAGGGAAGTGATGACGTGTGCGGTATCTCATTCATTATACTCAATACTATCGACAATATATTGCTGAGTGCGTCTTTAAACGTTAAGACAACAGTGAATACGTCGAACTTACTGGGAGTTCGATGAGGCGATAACATGTAACGCAGTCAGGTCAACGTCAGTTGATGTCACAGCTGTGGGCTGGGGAACTGACGGTGCACTTTCACTGCCCACACACACTGACGTCAACCGCTCAGCTATGAAGCATCTTGCTAATGACTCCTGGCTGCAGATCTACAGCCAGGAAGACAACAGACTGGATCTGAGATGTAATCTCAACCTAATCGAGCAGAGATGTGGATACGAACCATCCTGCTTCTCCCACAGCAGCATAGTTTCTGTGTGATAAGTGAGTCTGGGCTGGGAACAAGCTATTAAAGCACATCCCATCTCTGAAAAGGTCATCAGGGAGTGTCTGCTGGGCAGCAGTTCATGGAAATAGTGATAGGTTTGGTTTAAAGCAATGTGGTTCTAAAAGATTCCTCTAGTCACTCACGCTTTGCCAGGGTTTGAGACGTCCGTCTCACATGGCTGTGAACTGCAGCTGAAACATTCTATTTTTATATTGTCAAGCTGCATTATGCAAATATCTGAGTTCACTCCATGAAATCTGTTGCCACTGAATACTTTTAATGCTTTTCATCTGCACCCCTGAAAGAAGGTCTTGTGATACCATACGTATCTAATATAATAAATAGGAATAGTGAATACAGTGTGCAGGATTCTATTCTTCATGAGAGTAGTTAGAGTAGTAACTAATATTACTTCTTTAATATTACTCCCGACGACTTAATATTTATACTGTTACTCTAACACAATTAAGGGAAAAAACTCCTAAATATCTTTACTTCGAAACTAAATGTAGCAGTCAGAAGACAATCTTCTTCTTTTTTTACAACTTCCTGCCTGAGGGAATGAGGCCCGAACAGAGTCACCATACATACAAACTGCCTTGTCAAAGATGCATTCACTGCCATGTGCGCACTAATTTATTTCTGCTGCTGAATGGCGCACCACTTTATTGCCCTGTAAATGGTGACCTCAGGGTTGTACACAGAGGTCTGTGGCGTGTCCATAAGTCGCGACATAGAGACCCTTTCTATCCCCTGGACAGAGACCCCATTCCTGTCCTTGACACGCACAGCCCACCATTCATTTTAATTAGGGGTGGAGGACAGTCTCGGCTGCCGCTGGCCAGCTCCTTCTAACAGGAAGGCCTTTTGGGCTGATAACCTTGGCCTCACTGTGTCCTCCCCTCCAGCCAGTGACACACAAACAAATACAGTGTGTGTAGTAAAGGCACTAAAGAGCAGAAGTGTGTTTTAAAGTGTGTTTCTTACCACATAATCCAGTTCATGAGTCTGATACAAATACATGGTTTGTGAAAGGACTCCATTCATGTCTGAACACATGTGGTCATGTGAGTGAATGTATTTTTATTTTCCACAACCAATGGAGGAATTATTAAGGCCACGCTGACCCTAGAAGAAGGCACATGCAGTTTTATTTGTAGTTAGTGGCATTTGACTCACGTGCAGTTAAATTCTGTGGACCATTTTTTTATTTTGTTTGTTATCTTCCACTTGCCAACCCTGCTGTCACTCAGTGTGAATTAGTTGTACACCCTGGACGAGTCACAACTTCAGAGACAGACAACCATTCACACTCACATTCACACCTGGGCAGTGCAGTGCAGGTGGGATGAAGCCATGACGAGAACCCATACAGACACAGGGAGACTCCACACAAAAAGCCCCCCAGGCCCCCCAGGCCCCTCTTTAACATTAATTGAAGAAAGTCAACATTTCTGCGTTAATTACCGGTACCAATTATGTCCAGTTGGGCAGCAAGAAAGACTCGGTGGCAACAGGGAGAATCTGAACCCGTCAGTGTATCATCCAAAAGCCTCTGGTGTGTCAGATGAACTAAAGCCCTGGAATAGATGGAGTCTTTGTTGGACGAAGACAAACTGGCCAAATCACAGGAGTGGGTTAACAATGCCAGTGTTTCTGGGCAGTAAAATAATTCCCTGCAGACCCAATTTCTCTCCAGTTCTTTTTTTTTTTTTTTTTAAAGAATGTGATTAAACTAGGCCAGCGTTTTCCTTCTCGTGAACACCTTAGGGTGCTTGTGGAGCCCTGTCATGTCGTAGTCATAATGGAACCTGATGCAGATTCACACATTTTAAAAGTGAGACATCTCAGGATTCACAACATCAGCACTTAAACTAGAAACCGCTGTGTATCCCGTCTTGTGTCCTGATTGGCTCAGGCCATGAAATGGCAGTGGAGTGATATGGTTTGACTTGCAACTTTTCCTCTGTTTGCTCCCCAGGGAATAATATGAATTAGTAATGTTGCCTTAAAATAGCAATGCCTGCAAACAGCTGTTTGTTTTAAACAACCAGAGGGGACTGGTGCATTTTGGGGATAATGGAAAAGTTGCATGTCAGTGGCAAAGTATTGTCCAGCAGAGAAAAACAGCTCTGGTCCTTTCAGAATAATTTACTGAGGAGGTAAAACTTCAAAAACAAACCAGTTTACAGTTGGGTAATCCCTGCATGGATCATGCATAAACCTTATTAAATTAAATCCCCATGTCTCCATGGATGTCCCTTTGCATTTTAAAATGACGTGAGACTTGTTGACATTTGATGTGGAGGAAAGTAAATAATAATTATGCACTTTCTTCTCAAGCAATTACAACTAATGAAGTCAGCTTCAGCTGGAAAGCAAGACAGGAGGCGAGGGGATCCTGTTAATTCCACGTACCTTTTCAGCCTAATTTAGAGAGCCAACACCACACACACAGCCTTTTGTTCCCAGCATATGTGATCAGCTTGTTATCTGATCACGCCCCTGTGCACCGACTCAGCCAAATGTCTCAGCTCGGAGATTTAAATTAATGTTGCACAAAGTCAAGTTTGGATAGGAATTGTCCTTCTGCCCATCATTATTATTATTATGTCTTTCTGTTGATTCTGTGTGGAAATGCTGTTTTACTCAGTCAAGTATAATATTACTTTGATCCCATTTGTACTTTTCTCACAGCTGCGTCTGAAAATAGCCCCCACTGCAGTATTTATTTACCCTGGTTTGAGTGACATGTCCTAAAAACTACGCAGTCCAACTGTTGTGTGGAATTTTTTAGCATGTTTTAAAAATTTAAGCACAAAGTCATGATTTGTGTGATTTATTTATGTCAGCTGCAGTCCTTGCTCGTGAGCTTGGTGTCCCACACCCGCACGCAGTAAAACACTGTTAAAGTTCTATTTGCAAATTGGATCCTTGTATAAGTCATCAATGTGTGTACAATGTAGAAGCTAATGCGTCTTTTTGTTTTAGTTATACGGGTAACATGATGTCTATTTATCTTCTATCGACTACATGTGTCCGTCTTCCCAGAGCACCCAACATGCCTTCCTCTCACGGGGCTTATATGTTTCTTTGTGTACGACGCTACACTGTCACTTGTCTTACATGACTGCATTTCCCACCCGGGGGTCAACACAATCACTGCCCCCACCCCCTCCCCCGATGATCAAGGATCATCAGAGTCACCTAACCCCCCTTAACCCTGCATCTTCCATACGTACCCGCGGTGTTCTAATGGTATCATACATAATTGAACCCCCCTCTCTGACATCTACACATATGTTTCTAGGGGTCGCTCCCCATCACACACACTCTCTCCCTACTCGTCCAACTGTCTCCAACTGATTCCCCTCCTGCTCCTCTCATTGTTACTCTGTTTCTGCCTGAGTGGAGTGACCCCCCACACCTCCCCTTCGGGGATTATTGTGTGGACTTGCGGCGTTGATTGGTTGTCAGAAGCCAGCGGTGTCGTCCCATTGGAGAAACATACACATAGGAGCAGTCAGACAGTTTAAAAGGTGAGAGACAGCGTCAGGCAGAGTGGCACAAAGGAATATCTTCACGTTTCTAGAAGGTAACGTGTTGGTTTGCATCTCGTAATTAAAGATTTTGTTTCAGATGACATTTAAGTTTGTTTACTGAAATAATAACTGAGAGATGTGATTTATGAATGTTTGACTGACAGTTGTGGTGTTTAGTTTTACGGATTGATATGAAAACTTTTCCGTGTATTGTTTCAGCATTGTCTCACAGTCAAATTCCTTGTGTGTCTTTTCTCTTACATTCCCACGGATGTATTTCAAAAGAGCTACCTTTGCCAACGCATGCAGGTTCCTAGATAAGGATAAACTGGTTATTGCACCTAAGACAATGTTTTAAAGTCTGCAGTGTCAAACACTGAGAGCAGAGCAGTAGGAGGAAGATGAAAGCAGTGTATGATGACTGCTGCACAAAGGAAGTGAGAGTGAAGACAAAATGAGTTGTGGATAATGCAAAAAGGGAAAGAAACTGTGGTTTAGAGTAAAGTGGGAAAAACAGAGCTTGAGCTTGTCTGTTTTACAGCTGTCATGGTTTGATCCTCTCTTGTTCACGGGCCATATGGGACAGTCGACTATCGTCCAAAACTAGGTCACATGACCCATAATTAAACAAGGTGCAGAGCCTGGAAAACACACGAGGAGAGCAGAGTAACATTAACAGAGCCAAAACGCTGTCGTTACTTCAATGATTACGTGTTGTACAGCCTTTAGTTGACGCTATGCGTGCTGTGAATGGAGACGCAGATAGATTAAGATGATGGAAATCAAGTGCTTAATTGTGGACAATTGCCATTTTTTGTCTCACATCATCTCTTTTCATTCAGGTGTCGATGAAAGAAGCTGGAGATGGCCTCCACGCACAGATGAATTCCATGATGGGAGCCCTCCAGGAACTAAAGCTCCTTCAGGTTCAGACAGCACTTGACAGTCTTGACATTTCGGGTCGACCAATTAACCGAGGAGTCCCACACCCTGCAACACCCGCTTTAGAGCCCGTCAAGGATCAGGGGGTGTGCTTCAACCACGTCATGTCAGAGGAGCCAAGCCCAATTTCGGGGCCATCTTTGGAGTGCAGTGCCACCTTAAGCCAAGATAACCACAGCTTGTCACTAAACAGAAGTAGCCTTGGAACTTCATCTTCCTCTGTTTCCAGCATGGAGAGTGAGAGAAGTGAAAGAAGTGAGCGAGGCGAGAAGGACCTTGATGCTATACCCAAGAGATGGTCAGGATACATGGCCCCACAAGTGGACTTCTACGGACCCATGGTTGGGAATCCTCCACCAGACCCTCAGCCTCTGCGAAGCACTCATGTTGTGGACCTTCCTGGGATCCTGTACAGTCTTTCCAGAGAGGGTCCATCATTAGACAGTGACTATTCTCAGGACAGCACAGATGACGCCAGCGACTGGACTTCTTCGCTCATGAGCTGCAGTCGTAATCGTCAACCCTTGGTTCTTGGTGACAATGTCTTTGCTGACCTGGTGGGCAACTGGCTGGACCTGCCAGAGGTTGAGCAGGAGGACAATGAAGAAGAGGAGAAAAGGAATATAAGAGAGGAGAGAGCATTTCATGCAGGATCAGACAGAACGGACACCCTGGCTCATCCTCTCAGACTCAGTCGCTCACAAGAGATCTGCAGGAAGTTCTCGCTCACCACAAACATCTTCAAGAAATTCCTACGCAGTGTTCGGCCTGACAGGGACAGGCTGCTCAAGGAGAGGCCGGGTTGGATGGCCCCCGAGCTGTCAGAGGGTGACCTCTTCAAAAGGCCCAAGAAAATGATTCCGAAAAGTTCTAAAGGCAGCTTCTACCTGCCGTTCTGGGCAAACGGACAGCAATGCAAAGGCGGGCCCGGGCCACATCGAGCAGAAACACAGAGGAACCAACATCACTTCCACCAGTTCCACCGGCAGCCATTTGCAGGGATTTGTTTAGACCAGAGGCAGCCAGAGGCATGTTTGGAGAAAATGCAACCCTTGTTTGACTACAACACAGCTGTGTGGGTTTGATGGTTCCAGACCAACAGACCAGTGTGTGACAGGTGCAGAGGGAACCCACTGCGCTCGACGAGCATGAATAAACAACAGACCGTTTCAATACTGTTGTCCAAAACGCCCCACCCGCAACATATTCTGACAATCAAAAGCCCAAACCTCTGTTCTGTGTCTGCGTGTGCATGTGTGTTATGCCGCAGGAACTTCTTACATGTCTGTGTTGCATCTGAATGTCTCTCTCCAATTGACTTTTATCCACACCAACAGACTTTGTCACTCTTATACCACAGTGCACTATCAATACTATTCACTTCTTTTCATTTACTAACAGAACACTCGTTGCATGTTCCAGTTTTATAAATGCCAAGAACAGCTGTTATGAAACGCACTGCCACTGACCAGTCATAAGCTTCACGTTGTGTCCAACGGGCCTTGGAGCTTCCGAACTCAGGTTTATCTTAACCCATCAGTCTCATTCACCTTCTTTTGGGAATGAACGTTCGACAGGAGAAATCTAATTTCAATGATGTTTACGAAGTGTTTAGAGAAGTTGTGCCCCCATTTCATGTTGCTTTGCAGTATGCGGCACCAACACATGTCATGACTCAATCACAGAATCAGGGATTCTGTTCCTTCCCAAATACACAGAGGGCTCGTCATGTTACATTTTCTTTTTTGGATTTCCTAGCTGTGCAGACATGGCACACAATGAGTCAACTGCCAGTCCTCTTGGGCGGTTCGCAGAGGGAGTAAAGATGGCACAGCCAAGCACTGACAGGCAGACTGACAGACCACCATCTGGTCCTCGGACCTCACATAAAGCACCACATATTCGAAGAACTTGCAAAACTGGCCCGGTTAATCCTACAGTTGGTGGACAGTGATGACAGTTTCACAGTCTGTACATACTTGCAGTAATTGTATGAGCTACAGAGAAGACACAATGTAGAGAACAGTGTACATATTTGTCAACAACTAAGCAGCAGCAATAATATGGTTTACTGTGATATCCCATTGCATGACTTTTGTCAATTTTCACACAAGAATGTTGCTGTAGCTTTCTGGAAAATATCAATAATGCCACGACATTTGTACTTAAAACTGATGTGTTTATGTTTGATCTATTTCAGTGTTAACTGTAACGCCCCTCACAGAGTCCCTCAGGATGACAGATGACACTGCCCACTCCTGTACTTGTTGAGGACCACTGTTATGCACAGGCAATCTAATTTAGCAGATTAAAAAATAAAAACAGTTGCTTCATTAGGTTTTGAATTTGACACGGGACCAATCGTTCACCAGCAGGGATTAGATCTCAGGTCTTGAGTGTCTTGGCCATTGTATCCATATGGTGTCGTCTCAGTATTCAGGTCAATACATACGGTACATTCAGGAGGGTCCAACACAGACGATGTCCTTTGAAACGGCGTCACCAGAAGGCACAGCCTCAGATGTTGTTTCACATGGGATGTGAATGTGATGTATAGAACATCAGTGTCATTTTCAGCGCTGTTACTGATATTTTTTATTCAAGGTTCTACGAACCTCCAGTAGTGGTTCTGTCTTGTGTATTGTAAAAATGTCACTGAATCTTTGTAAATGAAATTTTCTGAAAGAAATGTCACTGTGTTTTGACTTTTTTGTATCATGATCTCACTTTGTTATCTTGCAGAAAAATGTTACAGTTCAGGTCGAGACACTTTCAACAGTCTTCACATGGATAATGTGGCGGGAAAAAACACAATTAATACAGACAATTTGTACTTAATCATTTGTCTTCAAACATTTCCTAGCTTATCGAACTTTGGCTTTCAACTGCAGCTCAGAGTTTTTTTTCTGCTTTGCAGCAACAATATGCTGCAGTGTGACTGGTGACAGGTTCACTGGGGTTGAAGCCAGGAAGTCACAGTCACTGCCTGTGCATCTGTGCACTAAACAGATTTTAAATCTTTGAGAAGCCTGTAGTTAATCACTTTACTCAACACCCAATATGCTTTTTCACAAGATACAGATAATGTTTCTGTCTCTCAGGGAATATTATATTTAAATATATTTTTGGGTTAGGACGGTCGACGTGGAAGTGGAAATACTTCCAGCAATTTTTTTCCTTCAGTTACTTGTGAACATCAACTAACAGCAACTGACACGAAAAACTGAAGGAAAAAAATTTTGCTCAAATTTGCGTCAGTTGATGTCAGTGGGCCGACGTAACCCACGTGGTTTAGAAATTTGTCCAAAAACTGAAGGAAAATAATTTTGCTCAAATTTGCTTCAGTTGATGTCACTCTGCCGTTGTAATACGGGGGGGTTAGAAATTTGACAAAAAACTGAAGGAAAAAGGTTTTGCTGGAATTTAAGATTTTCCAATTTGGTCGGCTGTCATAACCCGTGGGGTTAAAAAATTTGTGTGGGGTTAAAAAATTTGACAAAAAAACAAAGATAAACAATTTTGCTCAAATTTGCGTCAGTTGATGTCAGTCGGCCACCCTAACCCGCGGCGCTCATAAATTTGACAAAAAACTGAAGGAAAAAAATTTTGCTCAAATTTGCGTCAGTTGATATAAGTCGGCCGCCCTAACCCGCGGGGGTTGGAAATTTGATAAAAAACTGAAAGAAAAACAAAATTGTGTCAGTTTATGTCAGTCGGCTAATGTAACACAGGGGTTAGAAATTTGATAAAAAACTGAAGGAAAAAAAATTGCTCAAAGTTGCATCAGTTCATGTCAGTCGGTCGTTGACAGGCGTGGGGGTGAAAAAAAGGTCAAAAAAAATTTGAACAAAAGGTCAAGGAAAAAAATTTGGCTCAAATTTGCGTCAGTTGATGCCAGTCGGCCGTCGACACCCGCGGGGGTTAGAAATTTGACCAAAAAGTCAAGGAAAAAAATTTGGCTCAAATTTGTGTTTTTCTACTTCGCTCGACAGCCGCGGACCTGACAAATTTGACAAAAAAGTCACGAAAAAAAATTTGGCTCAAATTTACGTCAGTTGATGCCAGTTGGCCGTCGACACCCGCGGGGGTTAGAAATTTGACAAAAAAGTCACGGAAAAAAATTTGGCTCAAATTTGCGTCAGTTGATGCCAGTCGGCCGTCGACACCCGCGGGGGTTAGAAATTTGACAAAAAAGTCAAGGAAAAAAATTTGGCTCAAATTTGCGTCAGTTGATGCCAGTCGACTGTCGACACCCGCGGGGGTTAGAAATTTGACCAAAAAGTCACGGAAAAAAATTTGGCTCAAATTTGTGTTTTTCTAGTTCGTTCGACAGCCGCGGACCTGACAAATTTGACAACAAAGTCACGGAAAAAAATTTGGCTCAAATTTGCGTCAGTTGATGCCAGTCGGCCGTCGACACCCGCGGGGGTTAGAAATTTGACCAAAAAGTCAAGGAAAAAAATTTGGCTCAAATTTGTGTTTTTCTACTTCGCTCGACAGCCGCGGACCTGACAAATTTGACAAAAAAGTCACGGAAAAAAATTTGGCTCAAATTTACGTCAGTTGATGCCAGTTGGCCGTCGATACCCGCGGGAGTTAGAAATTTGACCAAAAAGTCAAGGGAACAAAATTGGCTCAAATTTACGTCAGTTCATGCCAGTCGGCCACCGACACCCGCGGGGGTTAGAAAGTTGACCAAAAAGTCAAGGAAAAAAATTTGGCTCAAATTTGTGTTTTTCTACTTGGCTCGACAGCCGCGGACCTGACAAATTTGACAAAAAAGTCACGGAAAAAAATTTGGCTCAAATTTGCGTCAGTTGATGCCAGTCGGCCGTCGACACCCGCGGGGGTTAGAAATTTGACCAAAAAGTCAAGGAAAAAAATTTGGCTCAAATTTGCGTCAGTTGATGCCAGTCGGCCGTCGACACCCGCGGGGGTTAGAAATTTGACCAAAAAGTCAAGGAAAAAAATTTGGCTCAAATTTGTGTTTTTCTACTTCGCTCGACAGCCGCGGACCTGACAAATTTGACCAAAAAGTCACCAAAAAAATTTGGCTCAAATTTACGTCAATTGATGCCAGTTGGCCGTCGACACCCGCGGGGGTTAGAAATTTGACCAAAAAGTCACGGAAAAACATTTGGCTCAAATTTGCGTCAGTTGATGCCAGTTGGCCGTCGACACCCGCGGGGGTTAGAAATTTGACCAAAAAGTCAAGGAAAAAAATTTGGCTCAAATTTGTGTTTTTCTACTTCGTTCGACAGCCGCGGACCTGACAAATTTGACAAAAAAGTCACCAAAAAAAATTTGGCTCAAATTTACGTCAGTTG
>CAAKHB010002422.1:1754-19819 GCA_901007665.1 Aeoliscus strigatus
CTCCCTTCCCATTCATTCTGTGGTGCCTGCAGGCGTTTTCCTTCTCCCTCCCTCGGCCCTCTGACACACACGGCGTTCACCCGTATCATCCTGACATGTCCAACGATTGAGCTCATTGTCCCTTTTGTTTGCGGATGATTTATTTCCACGTAATAATCCTGCGGTGAATATTCAATGAGGCGCTCAACAGTTGCTCAGGAGTCATACCTAAATAAGCAAATACTTCTCTTTTTATCCTGGCAGGTGATCCGTACAGTGACAAAGAATATGTGTAATCACACGCAGAATTTAATTGAACTGATGAGCGCTAGGGAAAAAAAAAGTGAACCACCTTTCCAACTCCTTTATCATTGTAATTAACTGGACACACACTGTACGAGACGACTGCATTGTACTCGCAGCATAGTTATATCACGATATGCCTGAAAAACGAAGAAACACTTCCCTTAAAAGTCGATCAACAATTTCCAAATCATCCTTTTTTGAAACAAAGACAGTCGAATACGCTGTAATATTGATTGATATTATTTCGCTTTTTTTTTCTTTTTAACCAGCTAAAAGTTTGACCATAATCTGGAAACATAGGCGCTGCTTGTATCAGCTGGTGACATGTAGCCAATGTACTTTTTTTGCTTGAGGTTTCTGAGGTTGATGATGATCACCCAGGATAGACTGGTCAGCAGCAAAAGAATGAATTCTGTGTGATACACGCAGATCTTTTTATTCCCCAAGCGTCACCAGATCACCAGTGGCAGCTGAGGAACTGGAAGACAAGAGAAAGTGGCTGAAATTGAATTTTGCGGAAAATTAGAGCCTCTCCCTCATAATGAAATCTGAACGGGGATTCTTCGGGCGTTGTTCATTATTTTACTTTGAAATGGCAGCTTTTGACACAGGAAATTCAATTCATCAGGAGCTGGGGAGACTTCATTTTGAATCAGCAGGAAAGTGAGAACAGCTCCGCCAAAAGGCTTTTTAATTCACCAAGAACTCACAGTCGACACGCTGGAAAAATAAAAGACATTCGACAGAGCCAGCGGGCTCATCTGCAGTCGCATTTAAAGCAACACAGAACAGAAATGTGAGCGGGTATTTGTTTTCATTCTGATACCAGCCAGTGTGTACAGCACATAATAGAAGTAAAATGCAAAATGGTCCCTTTTATATATAGATGACTTGTTAGAGATTAATGTTCTCACATTGGAACAGAACTGATTCTCTCTGATAAACGTAAAACAAACACAACAGATCTTCCACGTGTGAGTTTCCATCCCTTTGAGTATCAACCAGCACAAACAGACAAGTACAATGAATATTGTGTGATATGACATCTCCCTGAAAAACAACTTCTAAGAATAAGACCAACAACGAACGTATACAACCGGACTTTGCTTGTAAGTTGACTCAACAGAACACATGTTTGGGTAGTTTGGGCGAGTAGCCTTGTCCCGAAAGAATTCTAAAGAATCACTGATTGAAAAGATTTGTTCATTTCAAAGTTCAGGTGAGTGCTGCAGTGAACTGCTGCGGGTCAATCTGATTCGTGGATTCGTTCGCTGTGAATGAGCCGACTGACGCCAATGACTCTTTTGAACGAATCTTTTTATTGTACAATACTCCTAGAATCAAAATTGGGTTTCAGAGAGTCTTTTTAAATTTGTGATGACTGAATTAACGGAAATGACGTGTGTCATGTCTTGTTTTCTTCTGAAAAACGTACTGAACACAATGGAAAAGGTTTGACAAAGATTTGAACGTCAACATAAACAAACTTTTTCTAAATGGCCGACCGCCGCTTTATGTGGCAGCTGAGGAACAGAGACGTTCACATTCAATCCCCGCAAATAAATCACCTGACCGGAGGAGAGACGACAGTAAACCGCAACTCACGATCGAGTTCACAGCAAAGTTACTCGGTTTCACCAACAGGTGCATCTGACTCGAGTTTCCAAAGGGCTCCCTTTTTTTATTTTGAACATCTGCTTTTGCAAACTTTTCCAGATCAAGTGATCCTGTTTCCAGCTGCTAAAGGCCACCCAACCCAGCAACAACCGGGAAACATTAACCGGCCGCTCCGCTACCCACTAATGGATCGGACCCATTTCATCAGCAATCTGACATTTAATGAATATATATTTTATCTTCCCGTGCCAGTTATCGGAAAGTCCTCCCCTCTTCCGAGAAATGGCCGCCCTGGGAGTCTTTTGAACAGACTTTTTTTCCCCTTTGACTGGCACCTGTACGCCAATCACGCGCTGCAAACGTCCCACAACCCTCCCTTGTTTTTCCTCTTCCCTCCCTGTCTTCAATATGGTATGCGGATTAATAATTCATGGCCAGTTATTAGGGCCGGTTCAATAGGAGATCTGCTGATGGAGGGTCGGTGCTCGGCGAGTGTGCCCGGAGGGATGCTGCATGTTGTTGTGTCAGCCCCCATCTGCCAGAATGCAATAAGGCAAACAATGGAGGCCTTGATTTCCACCAGCAGGCCCATAATCTTTAAATGGCTATTAGCTGAAGAGTGCAACCAGTCAATAACCGACAAAATCCTTTTAAAAGCTTCTCTCTCTCTCTCTCTCTCCCTCTCTCTCTCTCCCTCCCTCTTAATCTTTCTGTCTGCCTCTTTTCTGGCCCATTCCTCTCTTTCCTTCCTGGTCACACCGGGACAAGGCAAAGATAAAAACACGCTATAGTCTCAGTCGTTTGGAGAACAACCGAGGCCGATGTTCTTTCTCCAATCATCTCAGGATATCGAGACACTCCATCACAGCTCACGTCACAGGCGTGTGACCTCACGTGACAGGTCGGCCTAGAATGTCCATCATGTCTCTGAATGTTCTCAGCCATCCAGGTCGCAGTTAAACTGTAGACAGCTGGACTCTGTGTCTCTACTTGGAGAGGTTTCACCACTTATCTGAGAAGACAAGCAGGTCCGGACTAAACCCTGCGATATTTGTTGTCGTTATTGGCATTTAATCTTAATAGCTATTTTCCATAACAATTCATTCACTAACTTCAGACCTTCAGGTTCAAGAAAAACTGCCCCAAAATAAATGTGGATTTATGTTTCTGTCTTTAACTTGTGTACACTACCCTTTGTTTGTCTAATCCGGTTATTTCACAATGACAATAACAACTGATTCATTATGTCGCAACCAACACATAATAAAACTGAAAAGGTGTAGGCTGAAGCAGAGCTTACGATGCCTTTTAACCAATGTACCGGTATACAACATATCAAGCAGATATACAATGTACGAACAAAATACCGTCAGAGAAACAAAAAACCAACAAAACAGAAGAGAAACTAATCAATATTTATACAAACTCACAATGAGGATTCAATTAAAGTCAAATTCAAGTGAGGTGAGTGGACCTTGTTTCCGCAGCATCACCAACAGGAGCAGCACACAAATCACACCAATCGCCTTCTGGTTCTATTTTCCTCAACCAACACAGACGTGATGGTGGGAAAGTCACACGACGTAAACAGTCCCATCCCCGTTGTTGCCGTCCGTGTTTCTGGAGAGGTGCACGTGGACAACGCAGCGACAAGGAGGTCGACCTTAGCCTCAGGGACGGTCAAGGAGACCCTGAGCCGATCCAAACTGACCTCCTACACTCTGCTGACCTCAGACCAGCAGATGATGACTTGAAACAAGGCAGCTGTCTCCCACTGACACAGTATGCATGATATATTTTGTGCTCTAGCCATCAATCACAAGAGACGGAGCTGGAAAACAGATTGAATTACTGTTTACAAGGACGAGATTAAATTGTTTTTAAAATACAATCTTATAAAAGCAATAACCCCTTTTCATGGTGTGCAATCATAGCCTAATAAAACTGATATTCATTTGTGTCAGGGAATGTTCCCTGTTTCCAATCAGCGGGCTTCAACTGAGGCGCTACCTGCTTGTACGCAAACATCATGTGTCGTCCTTGGTTGTTTTCATCCGTGAACTGAGGTTAAACAGCTCGCTCTCATTGGCTGCTGCAGGTTGACCAATCAGCCTTTTTTGCCAAGTTCTTAATTGCAAAAGATGAGGAAGTGGAGTCGGTTTCTCAATATGAAATACACAGTATTACACAACCAATTTTTCACGATAGTTCAGTTTAAGTGTGTGTTTGACCTCAGTTTTTACACAAAAAACCTCTCTGCAGCAGGTAAAGATATTTGTACAGAGATATATAAATAATGTTCAATGTTGATGCTTTAGTTTGGAAAGGAATAATCGCCTCAACTGAAGGGTGCAAATAAGACGTATTTGTGGTGAGTACAAACAGATGAGTTGGGAGTCAGTGGACAACTGACGGTAAAACCTGTCTGGGGTCAGTTATTCTAACGTATTGTTACTATGACCTGGATGAGTGAAAACCTTCAGAGGCTCGAATGAAGGGAAGATTCTGGCTGACTCAATGTTCCATCGTTCATTTTTGGGCCATGAGCTTTTGGTGGAGGGTAAACACGAGTCTGTAAACACAACTGCTTACATCCAGTTTTGAGAAGGAAATTAAATAGTTATTTTGCAATTAAATAATAATACTTTGCTCGACTAGCTACAACAAAGATGCATGTTTTATCAATTATTATTTCATGGTCTGAGTGAAAACTCTTTCCCGATCGTCTGGCAGCCGCGTGTTAAAACACACACCAAAGATAACTTCTATAACCATCTGGCAACAACTGGACATTTGATGAGGAAAAAAAGCAAAATGGATGATTTCCACATTACTTTGAACTTGTTTGGAGAGGACAATAATTTAGACGAGTGAAATAGAAGAAAAAGAAATGGAGAAGAGAAAAATCAAAACGAAAACACCTGACGTGAGTACGAGCTTGAATAACACATGAAAACATTCACAACGCAAATGAATGAAGCGCGTCTCGCTGCCGATACGTGAACTTGCAGTAGAAACAGCCGGCGCTGGAGGAGGACATCCCCTCTGGTTCCTCAGCGCTCAGAAACATCATCTCAAACACGTTACCACGTTGTCACTCATCAGTGCTGCTGTTTTGACAAGTCAGCGTGACCTCTGTGTTGCACAATCACATGATCACAACCGGTCAGGTCGAAGGTCACCGCTAATGGACGGTGTGGCATGGGAAGCAGCTTCACGCGAGTGTGTGTGTGTGTGTGTGTGTGTTTGTCTCGACACCACTCAGACTGGGAGTTTCCACACGGCCATTATTTTGATGTACAGCATCATATCGGCAACAACTGTGCACCTTCAAAGCGCCACGTGGAAACGAATGGACTCCGCTGCCAGAAGAAAAGGGTTCGACAAAGATGTCGGAGCTGCTGGTTTTAGAAACATAAATATTAAATCTATGGTTTGTGCTTTTCAAGTATATTTAATTTCACATGCAATATATATATATATATATATATATATAATTCCAACAATTTTGTATGCATGAAATTTTTGACATACTTATTTATTTTATTTGTTACTAATTATTTTCATAGTCAATACAAGTTATAACTGTTGCTGTGTAGATTTTTATTATGTTTGAAACTGTAGAACAGAAGTACATAAAACATATATATTATTTCCTTCAAAATATTGTGTTGTTTTTTGTTTTGCTTTGTTTTGTCTGTGCTGGGTGATTAATTGGTAAAACATCTTTCTATGGTTACATGTCTGAGGAAGCCACATCTGCTTTTATCGTATATATGTAACAATAGTACTTTTGAATGCAGCATCAGAAAATGAATTTCAAGTTGTGACTGTAAATTTACTTTTTGTTGACATGTCAACTGACTATCACAATAAAAGCCCCCCTTTTTTGATTTAGGTCCCAGATCAGTGCGTCTACACAGGAAACGAACCATATTCATTGTAGGAAACACCTCCGTGTTTGCACCAACCTCCTCCATCTCCTGTCTCACTTCCTGTCTTCTTACTTTATTTTCTCACCCTCCCTCTCCTCGGTATCTCTCCCCCTCTCTTCCTCCCCTCTCTCCCCACATCTGCTTGTTCTCTGTCTGTGCGTTCTCCTCCCTCCATCTTGCCTCCACCTCCCTCTCCTCCCCTGCATCCCTCCGCCAACAGAGAGTCATCCATCTTCATTGGGGAGACACATGTGCTGTTTTGACAGTAAAGGCTCTGACGGAGCGAGAGGAAGGAAAGCAGCAACCCCATGACAGAAAAGACACATTATCGGCGGGGAAAAAACACGTCCAACCATCAATTACGGAAGCCCATCGAACTCCACCAACAACTCGGGTATTAGCTGTTGTCACTGCTCAATGAGCCGCCATCGCTGGAGACGTGTTAAATCAATTTGTTGAGTTAATCCGCTGTTAGTCAGCGCTGTGTGCATGAAAGGCTCTGATTAGAAATCATTTTATTAATATTCTATTTCGTGATGTTTGTTGTTTTTTTGTCTCTTTTTGACAGTTAATGTTGTTGACTTTCTGTGATGCTGCCGCTAATTAACCGCTAACTAATTAGCATTTGATGTTTGTTTTTTTTTTGCTTTAATCCACTCGTGATTTATCCGTTTGAAAACACACTGATTACCTTGACCGTTCATCACGGTATATCGTAATATTTATTGGGTGTTTTTCTCGTTTGGTTAATTAATGTTATAGAGATTTCGTGATACTGCTAACCGCTAACTAACATTAGCATTTATGATTTTTTTTCCAGATTGAAACCACCGTTGTCATGATTTATCGGTTTGAAAATTATGTAAATTATGAATTTGGTGCTCGAATGTTCATCAAACTCTTCGTTTTTTTCTTTTTTTCAGAATTAATGCTGTTGAATTTTCGTGACGCTGTTGACTTTTTGTGATGCTGCTAACTGTGAACTTTGTAATTAGTTAGTAATTAGAATCCACTTTATTTATCCATTTGAAAACATTGTGAATTATTACGTCATTGTTTGAGCGTTCACCACACTATAGCATGATATTTGTTGTTTCTTTTCTCTTTTAACTAACAAACGTTATGATCTTTGTTTTGAGTTTTTGAATCCACTTTTGTTGTGATGATTAACCCATTGGGAAACAATAGTAACTATTACGTCGCTATTTGTGATGCTGCTAACCGCTAACATTGGCGTTTTGTGATTTTTTTAAAGTTTAAACCCACTGTTATAATGATTTATCCATTTGAAAACAATGTGAATTATTACACATCTGCTTGACCGTTCATCAAGCTGACGCCTCCTTTGACAGTTTGATTGATACAGCGCAATCAATGTGATATTGGAACCGTTCAGTGATGTCGTGTGTAATTGCTGTCGGAGGTGATCTCAGTCAGTGTCCTGCCATTTGAGGCGGTATTACTTTGACCTAAAGATGACAGTTCGATTAAATACTGTGTCTTCGGGGCTGAGAGGATGTGACACGCGTGTCCATGGCGACCGCCATAAGGGCATTAATGACATCGCTGCCAGCCAAACTGTCACTAGCCTCCTCGCTGCTGCTCGTCTTTGACATGAAATGAAGTTTTTACCAAAGGACGACTTAAAAGACATGTCAATAAATCAATACGCCTTAAAGTTATTATTATTATGATTTTTAGATTGTGAGAAACCTCAGGAAGTGTGGTCCCCCTGTTTCGGGGGAAATTGAAATGCTTTTTTTAATCTTTCTGGAATCTGGAGGCTCCTTCTTCCAACGCTGTGAACGGCGAGTCAGCAGTGATTTTAGTCAAAGTTACACTGAGCGCATGAGGTAATGCAGCGCAGATGTTTCAGATGAGATTACGCTGCTCTTAAACTGCGTTACCACACAATGATAATGGCATTAATGCGCGTAATTGACATCCGCTTTGACGGATTACGCAATGTACGTCAGTCTGAAGAGTTTACAGGGACGTAAACGGCACGAGGATGAATTCATGAATTCATCGCAGTAAACGGCGACTCGAATAAGACTGTTACACATATTTGTATGTGGAGAGTCCAGAGACAAACGTCAATGTCTGTGTGAAACACATGATGAAAAGTGTTTGAAGCAGTGACGCACAATATGGATTTGATTGAACATTCGCTCTGATTGTTGGCCTTGATGTGTTTTAAAAACTAGATGTCAATGTTCATATTTAACTGCCCATTGCAGAGTGACACCATTATTTTATAGGTATTATTGTCTTTTTTTCTTTATTTTTCTCCCACGAGAGATGACAATACTTGTCTTTGATATTTTATTGTCTGGACCCCAGGAAGATGAGCTGACTTATCAGACCTTGATTAATCTAAATAATTCCTACTAATTAACAAAAAGAAGCTGATATTGGCTATTATCACATCTCATCAGGAGGGTTACCATGGTGATGCTTCTCACAAACTGAAACACTCTACAAAAGTCAAACAAACAGAGAGAGATGCAGTAGAATGTCCATTACACGTACCACAGTCTTTTCGCTAACATGTGACGACAACATAAATACGCACATCTCGTCACGTCTGAATAACAAACACAAACAGATCTGAACTTGTATCTTGAACGTTGCAAATGACAGTGAATCTGTTCAATCTACATCTTCGTTTCACAAACTGCCCCCGCGTCCTCTCCGCATCACTCGTCTCAGTAAGTAGTCTTTGATTTACTACCAAAATGATCTGGTGTGATTCTATTTGTTGCCTAATGTTGTTTTTAAAGTTGTCACATAAATCAAGCGGGAATGAAGCAGAGGAAGAGGTGATTCTCTCTTCCTCCCCCGAGCATTAGCTCATCCTTTTCTTGCAGACGCTCTCCCCACCCGGCCCTCACTTCCTGTCTGTAGGCGCTCATGCCAGGACGACGCTCGCTCTGCGATTTCCTCTTGACGACCCTCTGAGGTGCATTTGATGTCAGAGTGAACAGCTTGTTTTCCTTTTTCTCCCTCTGATTCCCGTTCGGATTTCTGCCCGTCTGAAGGGCCGTCACGTTATTGGACAAAGGTTTTAGAGGCCGTGGCACCAGATTGATGGGCACCGGGGAGCCCATCGGTGACACGGGCCTCAGAAGAAGCCTGGGAAGAGGTCCTGCCTGCCCCCATCCATCATCCCCGAGTCCTAATCGCTCAGTGATGGAGAGCGTACAGGATGGAAGAGGAGAGGACGGCGGATGACAGACGTGTGTGTGCTGCGCAACAAAAGCAATTCTGTTTTCCTCTCGTCTTTATTTATCCAGGAGAGCTTTGTAGACCAAACATGATCCCAGTGTGTGCTCGTCACTGCTCCGTTCAGATAAGAAAAAATAATATGGAAGGAAAATGATTGTGTCAGAGGACGCTTAAAGTAAAAAAAAAAGAAATACAAAAACCCCACATAACCAAGACAGAATAAATAAAAAATACAAAAGTGAAGAAGCTAAATGATACACAATAGAAATATATTACACAAGCTAAATGCTAAGAGTGTCAATCATCATTTCCTAGCACAAATGATACAAGCTGATATTAAGATACAAGCTGATGCCAACATGTCCCGTCATTCACTGCGAGTTTCACAAACAACCAAGGTTTTTGGGCTCAAAACCAACCGGGCCTCATTGCTCCAGGTCCAATGACGATGCCTCAGACACGATGCCTCCCTGAGGAGTCTGTGCGTGCTGTCTGACAACATTACGACAACAAACCTGGAGTTGCTATTCATTAGTTTACTAACGTTGGACGAGCAACAAAAACAGAAACAGACACATTTCAGAGGCGGGAATCAGACAATGTGTCTGTTATTATGTATAAAAATGTATAAAAACATTTGATAGTTCCAATAATTGTTGAATATTACTTTCAAAGTCAAAGTTTGTTGTTGTTCTTTTCTTCATTCATCTTCTCCTGGTGCTCCGGTTTCGGGTCTCGGTTGTCCTGGAGCTGATCTCAGCTGTCAACGGGTGAGCGTCAGGGTTCAACCATTCACACTCACATTCACACCTACGGGGGATTCACAGTGACCAATTACCCTCAGCATGATTTTGGAAGTGGGAGGAAGCTGGAGTACCCGGAGAGAGATATGGTGTGTTTTTTTTTTTCTTGCTGCTGGTCTGAAAATGTTCATGCTGGACCGTGTAGAAATGAAGTAGCGGGACTATACAAAAACACAACGCACACACACACACAACACACACACACACACACACACACCTCTAAGGTCACTGTATGATACATTTGAACCAGCTCCAGTAGCTGATTAGCACCAGGTGTATTCATCCGGCACCTTCTTTCTGGAAGCGCCTGCACAGTGTCGCCTCATTCACCCGTTCACACACACTGCCCCCACGCAATGTGCCAGTCTGCTAAGAAGGAGCAATTAAAGCGGCAACTGACCACAATGCCAAAGAGCGAGACACGTCCCGCCCACACTCTTCACACATCCAGCCGTCGGTCATTCAACCCCCCCCCCCTTTGGGGAAGGTCGGCCTCACACGGTTCACGCTGGGTGCAGTTTAACACTCAATTCAATTCAATTTTATTTGTATGCCCCAACATCACAATTACACAATACTCCACCCTCCTTAGACCAGGGGTGTCAAAGTCCAGTCCTCACCCTGCTCCATCTGAATCAGTCTCTGTGAGGTTCTGTAGATACTGATTTGAATCAGGTGTGTAGGAGCACGGCCTAAAACCTGCAGGATGGGTGTCCCTCAAGGAGTGGAGTTTGACACCGCTGCTTCAGGCAGGGTGAGAACAAACTGACCGAAAACCCTTGAAACAAGGGAAAAAGGTACAGACAATGAAGGTACTGAGGTGAGACAAGAGGTTCAGGTCCACCCATGTCCGTCCAATCATTGGTGGCGGCTGGAGAAACCCGGGAGATGACAAAGCAGGCGGGTCATCCCAGGAATCAGCAGGTCTTGGATGGCACCAAACCTCTGCGGGGCAGCCAGGGAGTCGTGGCAACCCCCTCGTCTTCAGGGAGTCAGTCATTCTCAGTTGCAGTATCAAAGTATCAAAAGGTTCTCACAAGAGTTTTGACACTTTTTTTCCTCGCTGTTCCATTTTGCATTTCCAGCCACCAAACAGGCAAACATTCAACGACCACAGTGTCGTTCCCTTTTTTTTTTTTTTTTCCACAAGGACTAAACCAACGGTCTGTCCGTGATCAATCAGAGGCCGGTAATCTATCAGTGTCACCCACGTGGAACCAGGCCAAAAATAATAATAACAGTAAACGTGATTTATAAAATGCTTTTTAACCGAAACATTGCAAATACTTTGACAACAATATAAAACAAAGACCACAGAATAAAGTGAGGGAAAAATATGAAATCAAGCAAACAAGTACAAGTACGACGATGGACGTCTGAAGTAAGACGCAGTAGTAAAACGGAGGCAATAAAATAATAGAAGAACAAACTAAACCCGTTTAAAAAACACAGACTTTTCATTCTAGCTTGAATTTTTCACAAAGCCAATTCTTTCGTCAGAGCTCGCCACATTTTTCGAGAGAGAAAAATCCACGGACTCGTCAGCTTGTCCTGCGGGACATCCATCAAATGTTGAAACTCCCACGTCCTGCCTTCATTTTGTTATTTGTAACCAAAATGACGAACCGTGGTTTATTGCCCGGCGTGCCGCCGCACATCCCGCAATTACGCAACACTTAGCTTCTCAGCCGTCACTCACCCGTGCAGAGACGAGAGGACACGGCAAGTTCATGAGGCGGCCGGCGGAGAGGACGTGACACTTTGGTGTCATCAGCTGACAGACGGACGGACCAGTTTTGAAACACAAAAAATAACAACAACAAAAAAGAAAGAAAAAGTAGTAGCTAGTTGTAGGTTTATGATGTAGAATCTCATCATTTCGTTTCCGTTTCGGACAAACATGACGCGTGTTTTGCTTCTAACTTGCATCTCCATGAAAAAAATTAAGCTTCAGGAGAATATTACATGAGCTCATTCAGCGCAGCCATTAGGTAGCTGTTACCTCAGGTCGGAATGCGCCTCGTCTGTCACTGTCAGATGAAAGGTTCTGCAAGACAAACATCCATTAAGAGCTCATACTAAGTGTTCCTACGTTCAGAATATTATGTGATAGCTATTTGTTTTCACTGTCTCACACAGTAAAGATGTGATTGACTCGCTGCTCTGGAGGCCGAGGGTTTTATCCCCGAGCGTGGCCTGATGCTGCCAGCATCAGTTGTGAATGTAATGACCCATGAACGCACGCCAGTCTCCCCCCTCACGACCCCAAACATATTTCTATTATTTAAAAGGGCTTTCATTCTTTGAAAAGTTTCCAGAGACGCAGAATTCACTGAAATCAAGATAGGAAGGCTGGAACAGGAAGTTCAGCTTAGGATCATTTTAGGGATAACAAGCTTCTTCTTTTTTAAAATGTATTTTTATGAATAATGATAATAATATACACTTAGAGACAGTTCCGTTGGGTGGGGTTACAGTGGGTCCCTGGTATATGGTATCTACATATACATGACAATACAGAGTAATTCACACACTATTATACTTCTATATTATATTATACTAGAAGCGTCTAGAAGCGGTTTCTGTATGAAAACATTTTAAAGAGTGAATTGACCAAATAGAAATATTGGTTTACTTTATTGTAAATACTATTTTTTGTCTTTTTATCATTAAAATTTTTTTGGTATTTCATGTTATTGCTACTTTCATTATTTCATCATTAAGTCCAGAAGGTCATCAGTGACAGAACAGAGACAGAAGTAAAAGATTAAAAAGAGAAGAATGAAGATGAAAATGAAGACAAAATGTGTCTGTGTTCTGTGAGGAACCACTTAGGAAGTGACTGGAACATTCTGTAGCTTGGGTCACTTGGCTTAAAGTTTACATTCGTTGTCAAGGTGACAGTTCCACCAACACTGTAGATGCGAAGCACTTCACTCACAGTTGAACAAGAGAAAAGTGAAAATGGAAACAGGAAAGGGACTAAGTCATCACCTCAGACATGGATGTCGGAGCAGGCGGAGCGGGAACAAAGCACCTTCCTTCTCTGTTCGAAACTACAACCGACGAGGAACATGTCACGGGCCGATGACGAATCAACCTTGACCCTTAACACCGACGCGATCGCTGCCGTATTAGCATACTCTGAAGTACCGTAATTACGTGACTATTGCAAAAAATGTTGACAAGCTGTCAGCTCACAAAGAAGACAACCCCATGTGGTCGCACAGAAGAACTAAAATAGCAAAGAGGTTTTTCGTTTTTTCCTTAAGTGCCCTGCTGCAAACTGACAGCAAGTTTGAAACATGGTTTTCAGTTTTATTAACCCTTTGAGACCGGTGACATCCACAGCGCTGAATTTGTGCTAGCATACAATGGAGTACCGTAATTATGTGCTGTCGGAAAAAGTTCCTGAAAGGTTCCTGAAAGCCAAGAAGAGCCACTTGGTTCCCCTACCTGGTGTGAAGAAGGACCAAGAGGAAGGAGAAAAGTGGTTCTTCAAACTTGAGAAGTTGCTCTTCCACATCCAAGTTGTTGTCATTTCTCACCCTGCGACAGAGCGAATGGGATTTCCGTAATGACAGCAACACGGCTTTCAACCTTTTCTCCTTCTCAGCTGTCAGTAACCGTTCAAAGTTTTTCTAATGAATAGTAAATACCAAATAGTAGTGGTACGCTAGCACCAATGTAGCGCTGGGGATATACATACAGTACTGTAAGATTGCAGCAGTGCGCTTAAATAAACAAAAACGTCTTTGCTCTTTGAGTTCTTCTGTTCGACGTGCTCTCGTCTTCATTGTGAACTGACAGTCGCAGCTTGTCGGGTACTTTACTCCCGTTTGTTTAATCAAGCCGGCGATAAATGGCTCCTGTCTTTCTCTGGCTGTGAAATAAACTGATTAATGTGGAGCCTGACGGGGGTTTTCGTCTACAGATCCATCAGTTTTAACTCGGAGGCAAACATCCTGTCCCAGAGAACGGACTGAGATTCACACGAAACGTTCACGTTTGGGCGAATCCTCCGAACTGAGAGAGGAACATGGAAATACCCTCTTTAAGATTTCATGTTCCCCCTCGCTCCGCCGGCGTCGCCCATTAAAGTGTTCATGCTGTTCACTTTATCATTCTTATGACCCCCATCTTCGACATCAGCGCCGAGGCGTTCCTCCCCCTCAGTCTCTAATTCATCATCCTTTATAGAGACTAATAGGCTGGAGGTGACACCAGGGAAAGGCGCCCGTGACTCCGGGCTGCTCACATCCACTCAGAGTGAAGGGTTTTCATTTGCCACAAACTCATGGCTGAATTCATTTGGTGCAACGCAGCACCATTTTCTGCATGAAACTCTGCAAAGGCCTCAAACTGACATGGAAGTCCACTGCTGGATGCTCTCACCGGTTTTATATGAAATGATATTTTATTGCGTGACTGCTGAATGTGTTTGGTGCAAAGATGCGTCGAAAGGGCAAAGGTCGGTGGCTTTGAGAGGGTGAATCAGCCTGATTTGTCCAGCGGCTTAATACTGCATCCACATGGAATGAAGGAAACAGCAGACGGCTGGGTGGGTCCTGCTGCTGTGTCGTTGTTTGTTTTTCCGTCTTTCTCGTCTCCCGTGTCCCTGATTCCATGTGAATACGGCATAAGTATTTATGTTATATATTTCTCCACTAGCCTCGATATCTAGATGCCCCCCTAATAGAAAATTTAACTTGCAGCCAGGGTTCAGTCTAGAAACCCAGTGTGAGCTCACATGCTGCTAAATCCAAACTCTGGTCGGCCAGTCACACGGTGTACAGAGCCACTGGGCGGGTTTGACATAATGTCAACAGAGTTGTGACCGTTCCGTGTGTCGGCCCTGACGGTCTCTGCTACACGGAATTAAAGAAGACGGCTGCTGCTAGTGAACAACAGTCACTGGAGTTTGCTTTGGCTTGGTGATGTGGTCAGACTATGGCTCTGACAACATCACCTTCTTCTTATCCGACTGCGTGGAGAATGTATCTGAAAGACAGACGTTTATCTCGCCCCTCAGATTGAGCCCTGCAAACCGTAGGTCTGGTCTGCTGAAGAAGCAGAGCTTTGAAGGGTTCGTTTGTTTGGATGCTAACGAGTTAGCTTACAATCGCTAGCCTTCCCTTGAGCTCTTCCCGGAACAGCATAACGTGAAAAGGGAGACATGCTACGGAAGTTAGCATTCTGTTCTTTCCTTCAACAGCAATGGACACGATCGGCCATCAAGGACAAAAGGTGTCTGTAAAGGAAACAAGAAGTAGAACCGAACGCCTGCAGGAGCAGAAAAACACAGCGTTTCCCAGGACAAAACAGAAAGATGCTGTTCATGATCAAATTTACACCTCACTGACTCCAGGACCAATAGTCTGAAACTTAACGGCAGGAGTCGGCATGAAACACATGGACGAGTGGCGAAGGTCAGAAATCCACCATAATTCAGCGATAATTTTCCCCATGTCACATCAAGTTTTACAGATTGTTCTCCTTTGTTTTCTCAACTTTTCTGCTCCAAGAGACTCCACAGTTTCTGTTTCTAACTGAAACAGAGAATGTTCGCTGTGGACAGTGTGAAGCAGCTGGCGGTGACTGGAGGGGACTTCTGACTGCAGCGTGGTTCGCACACACGACTATGTGACGCTAAACGTTAATAACAACGTATATTTGAATGCGCCGAGTTGCCAAGGACACAAGACACATTATAGAGTATTGTGTTTCCAAAAGAGTTATTTGTTTAATCCACACAACGATTATTAGCCGAGTGCGTAAACTTCTCAATCACATCATCTAAACAAATGAGGAATTATTAGGTGAATTAACAGGGTGATGATAACATCATTTACCCGTTCTGATTTTAGACAACGTGGGAAGACGATGCTAAATTACCCCACTCTGAAAGCGCTCCGGCGTTAATAGGATTTCCAATAAAGGGTAATAGCATTTGATTAAGAAGGCTCTGCTTTCTTTGGGGAAAATATTAGGTTGAGAAATATGCTCATTTTCAAATAGAATAATGAGGGATATTAATTCAGTCTGGACTGGCTGTGCGAAACAAAAAAAAACAAAAAAAAACTTGTTCAGTCTGGATTCACACACTGAACCTGAAATTAAACGAACACACACGCATATTACAAATTAATAAAAGATTTAAGGTTTTTATAAATTCAAAAGTCTAAAAATCTTTGTTTAACTCTATACTGACGGATACGTCATAGTTAATACGTCAATGAACGTACTAACACAGCGACATTCACCAGCAGCAAAGACGTTGCAGATCACATGGACATCAGAGGTTTTCAAGATACCGTTCATCATTCATCTCACACAAGCTCAGACACCAGTGGATAGTTTAGGAAAATAATGAACAAAAGTCACACATGAAGGTTGTTGACCTTGGAAATCCACATGTGATTGTAAAGTGAACCAACGTCCGTGGGATCATGTGGGAGACGGACGCTGCCAACTAACTTTTTGTCCATGTCAGCAGCCTGAGACGGAAACCAATTGCATCCAGTCAGGTAAAATGAGTCTTTTGCGCTCTCCCTCCTCCTTCTATTACTCAAAAGACGCACTGGAAAAAAACCCCAACTAGTGAATATTTCGTCTGACCAGGTCAGTAGTCAGTACGACTCAGCGAGTAAATAACATGTCGGGATGGAAAAGGCTGTGATGGTTCATGAAATCAAACATCAAACTTCACTGGGGATTTTACCGGCAAAAGAATGACTAATTCATCACACAGCTCGCAGGTTGTGTACGCTGATGATTTCTTGCAGTGTGCTGATGTAGGACCGACGGTCTAATGAACCAGCAGGTAGCAGCAGATGTGGGTCTATAACTTCATTTCCCCTCCGCAGCCATAGGACAGATCCTATGGTGTGTAAGTGGTCGTGATGGATGAACACAAGGACTCATCACACACCCCCAGCCCCACCCCACCCCCCCACACACATCAGCAGCAGCCCTCACCACTTGACTATCCAGATCCGTGATGCTTTTAGGATTTTCATCAAATTTGTCCTTTAACAGTACAAGTCGTCCACACACACATCCTCTGTCCCTGTGAAGGGCACGAGATGTGGTTCCTGGAGGCCGTGGGGACCCTGCGGTGAGGTGTCCAGATGGAGTAACCCGAGTCGGAGAGGGATAAGGCTGGCGAGCGTCCGAGCGCTTTGTTGACTGTTTCAACAGACTTGTTTTCCCAAAGCAAGAAAAAAGTACACTAAGAGGGGCGACTTAAGTCACGGCTCGGTTCACCGACCGATCTCTCGTCAGGAATCTGATCTTTGTGACTTAAAGGCTGTGGCTTCGCTCAGCTGTGTCACCTAGACACACACTCCGGGAACAGATTTCACTTTATTTTTACATGTAACTTTGACAGGCTCCCTCTTCTCCTCTCATCCCCTCCCTTCAGTTCAGCAGTGAATTTAAAGCGCGATCAAAAATGTTAATTACCCTCGTGGCCTAATCAACGACAGAATAATTAGGCCTTTAGAATCCAAGAGGGGATGAATACGTGACGGTGAAGCCCATGTAGGACACATGCTGCTTGTTGGAATCACATCAGAATACAAATGTGTCACGACAACTATAAAAACAGGCGAATAAAAAAATAATACATTAGAATAAATCAATTAAAATGTTGAAAGGGTTTTTTGTGTTAGCGCTGGTCAAGCAGGCGTGTCGTCGCATCATCATCATCATCAGTCCACAGCTACTTTGTTAGCACCAAACCGCAAAAAACAGTTTGTTCTCCTCTTGGTCGTCTCTAACAGGACTCTGGAGGCATCAAACCACGTTTCTGTTGGAGAAGCGCTACAACTGGCAAAGTAGAGGGAGAGGGCGAGGCTTACAAAAAAAAAGCCGTAGAAACTTCATATACAGGGGTTTTATGTGATAAATATATTTTATTTGCTGAAATGCTATTTAAACTTCATTATATAGTTGTGTAGTTGTTCCCACATTTACAATTTGTAAAATAACGTGCTTTAATTTCCATGAATGTTTCTACATTTATTATCTTTATTATTTTATTACTTTTACTTTTATTACTTTATTATCATTATCATCATCATCTTAAGTACAAACTAATTAACTAATTCTAGGAACTTATTATGCAGAAAATGTTGAAGCTGGATGGATTTAAGACCCACGAAGAAAAACAAAATGAGAATGCCCTCAAACCTTC
>CAAKHB010002422.1:19839-33826 GCA_901007665.1 Aeoliscus strigatus
CAGGGGTTTTATGTGATAAATATATTTTATTTGCTGAAATGCTATTTAAACTTCATTATATAGTTGTGTAGTTGTTCCCACATTTACAATTTGTAAAATAACGGGCTTTAATTTCCATGAATGTTTCTACATTTATTATCATTATCATCATCATCTTAAGTACAAACTAATTAACTAATTCTAGGAACTTATTATGCAGAAAATGTTGAAGCTGGATGGATTTAAGACCCACGAAGAAAAACAAAATGAGAATGCCCTCAAACCTTCATGTGCCACATCAGATGTTTGTGAAAGAACCTAAAAACACTAGAAATCAATTCTTTGAGCCTTTGAGCTGAGTCACTCAGATCATCATCAATATTGAAGGGAGCAGTGAATAAGTGGCGTTTAAGAACTGTTTTGCTGACGTTTTGACCTTAAGTGTCTCATTTTGGAGAGGACTTGAGGAGCGTTTTAGGGGGAAGCCGGGTCAATACTGAGACACACACAGGTCAATAAATGCTGCAAAGTGTCTTTTCTCCTCTTTCTCGGTTCTTCCTGAGTGACAGACTGAACTCTTAACACCATCTGCTAAAAAGTCTTTCTAAACTTGACCCCCCCTGCCCTCGGGGGTCGGCTGACCTCTGCAGCCAGATCCTGCCCGCCGGACCATCCAGAAAAAAAAACAACAGGAGCCTGGAAGTGAGTCTGCCTGACATGACGCGAGGACGCGATGATTTATCACGCAGCGACCTGAAGAATCATAACCTGCGTTGAGGATGTCAAAACAAAAGCGTCAGGAGGAGCGCGGGCGAAGTGGTGGGGGGGGGGCATTAACAGCCCATAAATCTGCCGGAGTGGCCCACAAGTGTTCTGTCTTTGCTGCTATTTAAGATGATGGACATGAGGGCGAGACGGCACGTTACCCAGAATGCATTCCATGCCGGCGTCTGAGGAAGGTGCACTTTCACTGACTCGCAGAAAGGCCTCGTTGATTACGCAGGATCTGTTTTTCATCTTTTCTCAAGAGTTCGAGCAGACGCCTCAGACGCCCACAGGCGGCAGACCAGCTTTTAATTATACAGGGAAATGTTTTATTTCTCTCTATTTAAAACTGTATTATTGTTGTAGAAAAAAACAATACAAGAGCGGGAGCAGCAGGATGCTGAATTATTACAATCTACATCCTCTCGGAGGACCTGGTAGATTTCGGTTTTATTACATCTGTTGATAAAAAAAAAAAAAAAAAAAAAAAACATTTAAGATGAATGTTTGGATACACCTGAAGTTGGAAGAAAATCATGATGATGCTTTCAGACCAAACCTGTGGCTAAAATATGTTTTGTCAACAGATGATGAAATCTGCTCAGGTTGTGAAAGTTGTGCTGCCGATTGCAGACTTTATTCGACACGTTAGAGTTACAGGACGAAACGATCCCCTGTTTCAGTCTCGTCTGCAACTTTTCATCTGATGTGTATTTTTTAAACAGTTGGTCAGATAAATAACATTTTACATTAAAACAGCAGCTTTAACGCTATTTACATTGTGCACTAACCCATAATACATAGAATGGCTGCCCATTGTGTGCTGGGAAACATCAGGTGGTCCATGATGCACCTCTCCTCTTCCTCGCCTCGTAGTAGTAATCCAGCTAACAGACACTAACAAACCAGAATCAGAATCAGAAATTGATTATTTTTATAATTATGCACAATGAAGTATGAATGAATGCGGATTTCTCTCAAATAAAATAAAAAAAATACATACTTAGATTTAAATATACATTTAATTTGTTAAATATATGTATTTAAAAATAATTTACGAAAGATATGTGGATGTTTTATACAGGGTTAACTGATGCCGATATTTCTTTGGACTAAAAAATAGTCTATTTCCAGTTGATTACCTCAATAGGAATCCTTAAAAATGTGTTTGTGTCGCAAATAATCTTAAATAACACATTTGAGGGGATCACTGACTGTCCTTTTCTAACATACTGAATCTAAATCTAAAACGCGTACAACTTCCCATTGATATGAATTTCATTTATAATCCCAGCGAGGTTCGTCAACTTTGGAACAAATTCAAAAGTCAAAGAACCATCACACAGCTGTAAATATTAGAGGTCGTCTACACAGGAGTTTGGGTGTCTATCTGCTCCGGCACCTGCTCCACTCTCTGCTGGACAATACATAACATGCTGCAGCTATTGATCTCTGCTGGTATTTTAAGTTTTGGGTGAGGGGCACTCGATCAGGTTTCCACACACACAACTGCTCAGTGCCCGTCTCTTAGAGCCCCCGTATGTTGCAGAGCAGAGCAGGCTGGGGGTCGTGTGTGGGGTCGCAGGTTAAATCCTTGTGAGGGTAAAGATAGACTCCCATCTGCATGTTCGTGCAGGAATAGTTGTATGTTTCATTCACAGAATAAACTTTGACCTCCAGATTTATTTTTTTCCCTCTGCCTCATATTAGCCGTCTAATAGTAGCAATCAAATAGTATCTTTGTGTTTTGGTAAAAATCTATTTTTTGTGACGGCTCAAAGTGTTTTAGTTACTAGTTACATCCAGTTTCCACAACAACAATAAAGACAAGAGCGGGAATAGACGCTACAACTAATCTGAGCCCACAATCTCAGCCACCATTATCACAGTAAGTGTTAGAGACCCTGGCAGAGGCGCTGATTACAGATACTGTGGATAGATTTGAGAATTGCCCATTTGTTGTGTTGTCTGAATTTTAAGTCCTCATTGTCATCGATGTGTTTCAGGGGATTTGTGTTTCAATTTAAAGAGACAGAAGGAAAAACCAAAAGAATATATAGTGGATCATTGACGCGTGACTGTTCAACAGTCTTTGAGCCTCACAGTTGAGCTTGATAGACACATCTCTCAAAACAACACACGACTCACAAGGGAAATAAGCAACAGCGAGCCTAATGATGGAAACAACTTAATGTGGCAGCAACATTGCCCAGACTCCTCCCCGACAGCGCGGTTTGGTGTTGTGTGCATGCGTAATGTACATTTGGGACAGGTGAGCTAATTTGCAATGCCCAAGAACAGCACCGCCGGTCCTAATGATTGCCAAGCCGCCAAAATCGGCCCTGATTGCAATCAAGCTGCGGTCGAGTCGCAACGAGGGCACGACTGCTGGACGAGGACAGAAGATGTTATGAGATATTTAAAACACTAACCGTTGCATCTAAATGAAAACTTTTGAATGCAGCAGAAATGATTTACCCCATTTGTCTCTGTTATGTTCACAGTCTCTTGAGGAACCCACATCTCTTTACTTGGACCAGAACTTTATCACAAGGCCACAGTGCCGACAGTCACAACATACATGAAAAGGAACGAGATTACGTCAACATGAGAGGAAACCAATATCTCCCCCTAAAGCAGCACTTCAATGAGGTTGTTGTAAGTGATCATGTAGATGATGAACCCCAAACTGGGTCTTTTCCTGGTGGTAGTGTTCTTTCAAAAGTCTTCCCCAGGGAGACAATCATCCCAACCTTGTGCCAAGGCCGTCTTAGTAATGTTATACCCCAATCAGAGAGGCTGGCCCCATTGATTAGCACTTAGCATCATAGTCCCATATGAACAGTTATTCTTTGGACGGGGACTGGCAGACATCAAAGTTGCCAATCAATTGTTTGAATTTAAAATGTGGGGATCTAGAGGAGGATCTAGAGGCTGAGTTTTAGCCTCAAGCTCAAGTTAGCATAAGGAACTCAGTGGCACCATAAATTGACTGGCTGAACATGAATGGGAAAACAATGAGATCATGCTCAAACTCCCAATTTTAGCACTGTTTTTCTGGCACAACTGAACATTCTCTCTCCTAAACCGTTTCGAGGACCAGCTTTAACTTCCACAGGCAGGTCTGGAGTGCTACTTCTGCTGCCCCATTCACCTTTGGAATGCCTCAAGGTTCCATCTTGGTAGCCTTGTTGTTTCCTTAGGTGGTATTTATCCATCATATTAAATCATATACTCGAATCTGTCAGTTGGAATGTGTTCGTGTCAACCCTGCTCATTAGGCTCATGTAGAAAAGGGAAAGAGAGAAGGGATTTGCTTAGAGGCAAACTGTGTTTCTTCAGTACAAATTCAGCCCAAAAACAAAAAAAGACATAGTTAAAGTTAGCTTGTCAAGTTGTGATTGATATATTAATCATACAAATTGGTCTAAAACATTCTAAGAACTATTTTTATTGGCATTGGCTGGTGAATGATTTGGCTACCAACATCACACAGAAAGACCAACACCAGCTGAAGAACTGCTTCCTAACAACTTTCTCCATTCCAGGAGGCGTTTTGGTTGCACTCCTAATTTCTGGACAGTCTGTTTAAGCACTCTCCTGGGACCACAGATCAGAATGGCCGAGCAGATGGATCATCTGCTTGAGATGTGAGATTTGACCCCGTTCACAGGGGCCACAATTTGTCTTTATGTTTTCAGGTTGTGAGCACTGAGAAAGATGACACCATGGAAAGTTTCTTGTTTGTCACAAAGCAAATACCTTTCATCAGCATTTGTAGCACAAACACAAATCACATAAAGGAAAAACTCCACCCCATGGTCAGTTTTGATTTTGCAGCCACAAATAACAACAAGAGGGTACTAAAATTGGTACGACCTAAGATCTGTGTCCACAATGAGCAGATGTGGAGTGGTGATTTTACGCACAAATAGTCATACCTCACAAAGTGCTACTTCATTTTTCATGAGTCATTACATTCACCCTCCAGCTGACGCGGAGAAAACTCACATTTAGTTCTTTTAAGTATAGACATAGACGGCACAACTTTGCAGTAATATATGTTGGCTATTTTTTGGTTTCGGTAGGAAAATATGAAGCAGTAACTCTTTCAGATCGGTTGCACATTGCACTTTTAAGAGCAAAGAGGAGAATTACGACCAGTTTAATGGTCAAACCAGCAATCTGCCAATCACAACGACCACTTTATCCTCATAGATGTTTCTTCAACACCTGAAGCACCTCATGGATCTTCGCCCATCTCTCCTATTGCTCTGACTGTGGAACATTCTTCAATTAAGCATTTCATTTCTGACAGTTGAAAGCGAAGCCACTGAGGCCTGAAATGTATGAATGATGGCACTTAGTGAGAAACTACCGTCCACAGCCCATTAACCACCATCGGTCACACAGCAGATTGCAAGATTAGGGCGAGTCATAAGTCAAATGTGCAATTCAACATGCCTTCCTCTGGCCCCTATCTCCTCTCCGTCTGTAGATCAGCAATGGTTGGAGATGTGAGAGCTGCAGGATGCTGGCTGCTCGGCTGGCTCGTCCTATGAGGGCACTTCCTCCCAGAGTATTGTTTTTCTCTTATCTGGGTACTTCAGAAAAGCCAATCTGCAGTATACACAAGCAATGCAATCGGAGAGGGTACAGAAAGACCCTGACAGTAGACTAAACTGACTGTCCAAAGGTTTGGTTTAATACGTTTAAACTTTTTCACAAAAAGCTGTAAAGAAAATAATCGAAGATTTGTTCATGCAGTTGTGACACAATCGTTTCAGAAGCTGAAACCAGTTTTGTGAAGCTGTGAAATCAGTTCATTTCATAACACAACTCTTACATGTGTGACAGGAAAAGCTGCAACAACACATCTCTGCCTTATCAGGAAGTATCAAAGGTTGCATCAACATCTTTACTGTTAATGGCCATTAACCTGATCTCTGCATCCATCAAGGCAGCTCAAGTCGAGCAGAAGATCAGAGACGGGCTGACGAACGGATGAGTCTATGCCGGCGTTATTGTAAGTAGAGACATGGTGGTAGGATTTGTGTTTCTCCAAACACTCTCCGTTTCGTGCCAGGTTTATTAAAGGCCGACATCAATCGCTTGAACCTCATACATCACCCGTTCAGAGATGGTGGCTGAGGGTGTTCTCACACGCTGTGAAAGGAGACAGACGCCCTGTGAAAATCCACAGATCTCTATCTGTGAGAGTAACAAAACCGCGATGGGTCAAAATTATTTCCCCATCGATCCGCAGAGAATGTTAACGCCTGCCATTGTGGTCCTGCTTGTGCTGGTTGAACGCACTCGTATGAGGTTTATTTTAAATTGATGTTCGACCCCTGTAGATTCACACGCTGCGTGATGATCTTTAAAAGATGCTTCTTATGTAGCTGTTTGTGTCTAATTGTTCTTTTTCCTACGTAGCAGTCTCACTGAGGAACCATGGCGAGGACAATTTACTGTCACCTGCAGAGAGACAGACATTACATTTTTGCTTATTCAATTGCTAATTATTCCTACAAGGAACATTTGCAATAAGACTGCCATGTAAAGCACTTTCTTCATTACTAAAGTTTCCAGCCAAAGTAAATTCCACTGCTGCAGTACCAGGGCAATATTTTTCTGCAAAATTACACCCAGCTGGGTGTCCTGCTCGGTCGGCCATATCATGTGATCACAGGACAGCGATGGATTAATGTTATCGTCAACCACAAAATGAGACATGCATGAGAGAACGGCCCCGTTTTTCTAATTGAAATATCGTTGTTCCTGTTGCCCAAATGTAATTATGGCACCTCGTACGAGGAAACAGCAAGAAACTAATTGAAATTTGACAGAGGAACGCAAACTGTCTCCCGCAGTGGATTAAGAAAACACGTGAACCGTGTTCTACTTCAACACGTGAATCTTCTTGTTGGCATTCTACTTTCTGTTTCTCAGGTTCTCAGGAGGCGTATTTTAATGTGAGGGAGCTGCACAACTGGGCTGCAGCAATCCAATAACCATCACGTATAGAAAATTAATTATACTTTGGTTATGGATGTATCATTTGAAGTGTTTTTCTCAGGTGTGGATATTTTATGTTTCTTTGTCTAATGATAGTACCACTGAATATCTTTGGTTTGGGGACAAAACATTGGATCATTTTCACCAGTTTATACCAAACACCTAATCGATGAACAGAGAAAATAACAAACAGATGACTTGATGACAAAAATGATTATTTGTCGAACAACGTGATAATTTGACCTTGTTTACTTGAAAGTCGGCTGAGGTTCTCAGAGATTATAAATAGGGACAATCTTCTAATGTTCAGTATACACAGACAGGTTGAACGGTTACAAATAAACTAGATTGAGTCATTCAACACCAACTTCATCCCCAGCTCATCATTTCAATCCCAACCTGCTGTCCAACCTCCAGATCGATGCATCGATGTTTTTTGGGTTTTTTTGTAATTACGCAAAAGAACTGACTGACATCTACATCCAGCGTCGGCTCCATCGCTCCCCCTCGCCTCGCCGCTGGTGTTGTGACTCCGCTCGCGTTCAGCGGCTGTCAGCAGGTCGGCTGAAGGAGCTCAGAGTGCAGATGACAGGTGGAAGAGCTGAGTGGTTCGCACAGGAATGAAAATGGCACGGCCCGGACAGCATGGCGACAAAACGTTTCAAGAGGCTCGATAGTTCAGAGGAGGCAGGAGATGCTGTCCAGACGCCTCCTGAGTTGAAGTGGTCTTCCATGAGTCAGTGTGTGTGTGTTGGGGGGGTGGTAGGGTGCAGCTCTTTTCCCGCGAGCTGTGAACTAGGGGCTTCTGCTTTGGCAGGACAATGGCGGATGGGAATGCTTCAATAGTAGCAGAGGCCCTCTGCGTGCACGGACACGTCGCACCGAGTTCAGCAGTGACTCTGCTGCAGCGGTTTCCTCTCTGCACTCTCCAGTGCCGACTTGTTTTAATTGATCCTCTCGATGAATTCAACTCTCCAAAAAAAAAAAAAAAAAAGTTGAAAGAGGACCAGTTGTTGTTTGGATGTTAAACCTCACACAACACCTGCTTCCTTATTAACATCAGACGCAACACCAGGCTCATTTTTAAGCTCTGACATAAATTAACTTGTGTCCTTCTTAATAAAAGCCACCATATCTGGTTTCTGGAGGAGTGCGGTCCGTTGGGACTAATGCCTTTTCCTCCTGCTGCAGACGACAGAGACGTTTCACACAAGCTGCTGAAAACGGCAGCCGCTTCGCTCAGTCTCGATCCGGACATTTCAATCTTGACACTTTTATGGGTGGACAGTCAAAGGAGAGCTGAACCTGCACCGCTCCGTAGCAAAACAATCGCCTTAGTTACAGTAGCTGGGAAAGTGGCCGCGGCGCGAAGACGCAGATGTGTGAGATCAAATTTCAGATAAATGCTGATGCAACGATCGTCCCGACAAGCCTCTGCAACGTCTCTGCGTAGAAATATGTGCAACCCTTAACATGGACTATCTGGTTGCTATCGAATAAAACATTGACCGTTCCCCCTCACAAATACACAACAGCTGAAATCTCGAAATAGCGGAAAACTCTTCTGTGGCTGTGTTGTCATCCACCGATGTCGCCCTCAGCGCCAAAGCGTAGTCACTACAAGTGGATTGACCTCGCTTTGTAACCGGAGAAGAAGTTGTTCTTTGGAATTTACAAACTTTCATCTCTGCTAGTCAAAACCTTTCATCGCAAACGGCTCGGTGTCTTGATCTGCTGTCAGTCATCTGCCGAGGAAAGTCAACACGAAACAAAAGGCAGAGGCTTAAAGAACTATAGGGTATCAGGAACATTCTGGAATATTTTAATTACGGGAAGCCAGTGGATGTTTGGGGTCCTGCCTGTGAGAAGAGGCACGCCGCGCTGATAGAAGAATGGAGGGTACTGAAAAACAGACATTTTTTAATTTAGAATGACAAATTAACCATGAACCTTCTAGTTTTACAGCCACAGCCAGTTGAGGAGCTCTCTCCGTCTGCTATCGAAAATACATTTTCGATAGCTAGCTAGAAAGGTCGAAGCCATATTCATCGCTAGCTAACTCAATCTTTATTGTCTCTCCCATGGGTAACAGCATAGTCCCCTACACCCCTAAAACACACACCGCACCCAGAGCATGATCATATTTAAACACTTACGAAGGTCATAAATCATTATATGAAAAATGCAGTAAACGAGTGAAGGCCAGACCTGTGGTGCGGACGCGGCTTCCTCAATGCTATCACCACTAGAGGGATAAAGTGATGTAATGCAATGATTTCACTTATAAATGATCCTTATGGCCACGTTGCACACACACTGCTGATGTGATACGTTTCACTCGCGCGCAGGTGTATTACTGTGTTTATCGGTGTTATTGCTAAGATCAGCAAAAGTATAAATACCAGTGATCTGACTTGACCACGTCCTGCATGTGGATTTCTAAGGTTCATCAGGAGACAACCTCCTGAGACTTTTATCTCTTGAGATTTTTATCATCAGTTTTACAATGATAACTAATGCACGGTTTCCCGTTAACCACACCGGACTATTGGACTGTCAACTAACGATGTTCGGACAAACACATCTACCTTTCCCGTTCCTTTCCCCGCGCTTGTTCATTTCAGTTTAATGGGCTCTTAGCTGAGGTTTTATCATATGCACATTAGCGCCCGTCCTCATTTGCCTCCAACTGATCTCAATCTTGAGCAAAGCCGGTTCGGAGAGCTTCACACGAACGACTAACTGCCGTAAGACTTCATCTCATCCCCTCTTTCTGTAAAGGAGCAATCATTTCTTCATTAGCCTTTTATTTGTTTCTAACTCTTCCACTTCAGGGGTAACACGCACAGTTTATTTGGGTACTCTTAATTACAAAAGGGAGATTGTGCGCCCTCCTCGGTGAAATGAATGTCTCTGGCAGCCTCCCAGAGGGCAACAGCAGCTTCCTGTTGGACTCCTTCTGATTGGATTTTCTGGGATTGATGAAGTTATCGAAAATACTGACCAGACTGACTTGGACTTTATCTTGCTCGTGAAGTCCTTAACCCATGTCCCTCACCCCTGAGGTGTGGAGGATTAAGAGGAGAAATTCTTTTATTTCCTATTTGTTCGTTTTTGAGGTTCTTTCCTCTGAAAGCTGAAGCCCGAAGGCTGTGAAGCTCAGTCACTATAAATTACATTGCAGAGCCGCTTGGCTCTCCAGATAGCCGTACAGGAGGTATAGCTACCTTCAGGATCTTTTCATTTTTGGTGCTGTTATTAAAAACATGGCCATAGAATCGCCCTCCCCCAGTCGATTCAAGAATGTCGGCACACACAACATAAGTCCCTGTTTACGCGTCACATCAGATCACAGACAAAACCACCAAAACGCGACACACTGATCGTGAAACTAATTCGTACACGACATTTCGGGACAAGGCAGGGATGTGTCATCCCATTTGTGGAACAGCATGTAAACTGACTGTGTATGTTACTTATTGTATGTTTATTTCATTCTTAATACTTCGTTAATCAGTTTCTATTTTCTTTACTGTTTTATGTTTCCATTGCATTGGTTGGAGCTTCTGTGACAAACACAGTTTGCCTGAGGGGATAAATAAAGTATCTGTTGTTCGGACTGCATAAGCCACGAAAAAAAACCCCAAAAAAAAGTGAATTTAATGAGCTATGTAGCATATGTCAGACAAGTTGCAGATCAGCGGGGGAGGAAGTACTGTGTGTGGGTGGAGCTTATCTTGTTCTTCTAATGGACAGTTTGGGGCACAAACTGGATGTTTAGTTCCACTTCTAAAACCACATCTGTCAGCAGACAATGAAAAACGAACTTATTTGAATCAATTTGAGCGCTGACACATCATGATACAGCAGAAGCTGTCAGCAGCGACTCAGATGAAGGAGGGGTGATTATGTCATGCGGAGGATGTGGTCACGTGTCATCTCAGAGGTTTGGAACAAACCGCTGATGCGAGTTTGGAGCTAATTCTGTCCGTTCAGTTCTAAATCCGTTTCATATTAACGTTAAAGATGTGGCTGTTAACTTAAATTCACATTTCTCATGAAAATGTGATGAAAACTTTCTTCATTTCTTTGCAGATATGCTGATTTTAAAGAAGCCTGCACCTAATGGAAACTGTTTTTACAAGCAAGTATTCTTCTTCTCCTTTCGGCTCTGTCCCTCTACTATTTATTATTCATAACATCTTCATATACACAACATATAAACACCTTTAATGCTTTCCGGGACAGTAACATTATTGATATGCATCCAAATTCAAGGAGGGTTCGTCTTAAAAGGCCTTAAATCTCATCCACAATTGATTACGAGCATCGAACTCAGTGTACATTAATTCAGTTTAGGGGCCATTAAAAGATGAAGAATGCTTGGGCTCGCAAATGGCAAACTATGACTGTCAACTGCATGATGTATGGTAGCTTATTATATTTCCCTCATTATGATTAATAACATAGGAAGGGATCCTCCATTCTTGTCAAGATGGAAAATGTAATTAGCTGCCTTGGCTGGCGTTGCAACCAGGCCTCCTCTTGGCCGCTCGCTTCCCAAGATAAAACGTTCACAGCAGCAGCATCCCATGAAAATCTGCAGCCGTGCATTCATTCCCAGCTTCCTGCTCATCTTTTCTTTTTTTTTTAGAATCGGTGTGCAATTTTTCAAAACGGCTTAATAACAGAGTTCTCGTCCTCTCGGTGGTTGTGGGGGCTGATGAGGTTCACGTGCTAGTTTCCTCACGTGTGGGAGGAGGGATGGAGGGGTGGAGGAGAGGCGGAGGTGGACGGCCCGTCTCATCATTTTCTGCAGCTGCAATCAGCACCTATGAGACTGATCATGCTAAACGTCAATTAATGCAACAATCGCCTCAAAGACTGCAGCCGGACGCTGGTTCCACCAGGACGGAAGATGCTGCTTGGGCTTCGTTTACCATCTATTTTTATGTAGTTTCTTCCAAATTCAGTCAGGTCTGATGGGCAAAAATTAACATTTGCCGTGACAGTGCTATAATTTGCTCATGATGCTCAATATTAAAACTAATATGAAGATTAAATCTAATCATTGTTGCAAGAAAAACTTGACTTGACTTAACGTCATTCACCACGGACGTCACTTTGAAATGTGGTGGGTACCGAGACGCACACACCTCGACTGCACCACTCCACTATCGTCCTCATAGTTTCATATCATCACAAAAAACAAAACAGTCGGTACAAAATGAATGACCATAAGTGGCGGGTACATCTACCCCACGCCCCCGAAATGGACGCCTGGGCCATTAGCATAGCAGCACGATGATAAAGATGCTACAAGTCATGTTTATTTGTATCACTCATCAATATCATTCAAGTGCTACAAAATAGTTTCAATTATTTTGATATTTTTGCAGCTGCTGTTATTTTCACACTTCATATTTGTTTTCATTTTGGACGCAATAAGTCCAGACATGTGGACAATGTCACACAACACTGAAAACCTGTCGTGCTTTCAACATTTAGCTGCCTCCGAAATAGGAACGCGAAACTAAAATCTGCCTCTTTATGGAGAAAAGAAAACCTCCTGGAGCCTCCCTACAGAAATCAACAAGGTGTGTGTGTGTGTGTGTGTGTGTGACTGTGTATGTGAGACCAGTGGACAGTTGAGAGGCAGAAAACAAACAACCCACCAATGGACGAGCGGGAACTTGAGATGGCGGGCTCCCATCCATCACTCTGCGTGTTTCGCGGACGCCATATGAAAACACAAACAAGCAATCAATTGTTTTGCGCACAGCTTGGGGCCTCCTAATCGAGCACATTTATCTGACGCCGCGGCGGTAGCCCCAGCAATACTTTAATTTGTGAGACATTATGTTGAATTAATGCCTACCAGGTTGCTATTCAACCGTGGGGACTTGGCACATTTGGCGGCGTTGTAAAATCCGGCAAGTCGCTGTATTGTACTGGGACGGCGCAAGATGTAAATGATCTCACCTGCTGTATCTTTAATAGGTTGTGAAATGAATTTATGTGGGAATCTTTGCAGAGGAATATTGCATTGTATCATGGCGTAATTAGAGAGCAGGAACTGAGCTGAGCTGAACTGAGCTGAGCTGAGCTGAGCGTGTCCTTTCGACCGCCGCTGTGATTGGACGGAAAGGGAGGAAGAAGGAGGGTGGGAGGGAGGTGGAGAGAGAAGCCAGGCTCTTTAATAATGATGCACCCTCAGGCCTAATGTGCCATCTTCCTTCTTCGCTCTCCCTCATTCACTGCAGCTTGTTCTTCCTCATGATGCCAATAAACAGTTCATTTGGGTTTTTTTTTTGTTGTTGCCTCATTCAAAAAATAAAAAAATCTAATTAATTCATTTATCACAGCTTCTACTTCACTTTTACTTCTACTCAGGCAATGAATTTGTTGACCTACATCCCTCCACGTACATACACCAGTATGCAGTTTTGTGGCTTATTTGTGTTGCATATATATATATATATATGTTAGTTAGAAATTAGCTATTAGCTCACACCCTTAAGATCATAATAAAAATACAGTATATTAATATAATTTAGGAAATTACTATAAATAAAGAAAAACCTGAATAGAATTTGTTTTGCTATTTAGTTAGTTTAGTCATTTTCGGAAATAGATTTCCAAGTACTTGATTGCTAAACAAATAAAGTAAATAAAAGCTCAGCTCACAGTGGGTGAGGACTGAACACACCACACAACACATCATTCAATTTCCATTGGAATAGTCCAAAAAATGTATATATATTTTTTGCCACTTCTCAGGATGGTTCCGTATTTATTTTTCAGTTAATGTCTAATTGCTGCAGCTCTAACTAATGAATCCATTTGTCTCCTGTTGTTTTTGGTTTATTGGATCATTGATGCCTCATGTTTTAACACCAGTCAGTGGAACAGATCACCACTGTGTCTGTGAAACGTCTCCAACGGATTCTTTTTTTATTATGTAATTGTTGTTGTTGTTTTTTTACATACCCAAACAAGCAGTTTAACTGCTACAGATGAAACAAGTGGCGAATAAAATCGTCTGCATGAATAATGATAATGTGAAAAGTAGAATTCGTTTACTAGATGTCAACTTTTTCAACGAAAATAATAAAATCTAACACAGAAAACATGAATTTGATGAAGTCGACTGCATATTATTGGTAGAGGATGTCTGTCACACACACACACCAGGATGGCCCCGGGCTCCTGTCCTCCGCTGCCC
>CAAKHB010002423.1:0-20695 GCA_901007665.1 Aeoliscus strigatus
TTACTACAACTCTGTACATCACCCTTCTTATAAATTGGTACCAGAACACTCTTCCTCCACTCATCAGGCATCTTGTTACTGTCTAATATTTTGTTAAACAACCTAGTCAGAAAATCTACCGACACTTCCCCTAAACACTTCCATACCTCCACTGGTATGTCATCTGGACCAACTGCCTTGCCACTCTTCATCCTTTTTAAAGCTTTCCTGACTTCATCCTTTCTAATCTGATCAACCTCCTTCCTAATCATTTCTGGCTCCTCATTCCTACGTTCCCTATCGTTTTCTTCATTTAACAATTCCTCAAAGTATTCTTTCCATCTCTTCAACACACTTTCCTCACTGGTGATGACACTTCCCTCTCTGTCCTTAATCAACCTAACCTGCTGTACATCCTTCCCAGCCTGATTTCTCTGCCTCGCCAACCTGTACAACTCCTTTTCCCCTTCCTTTGTATCTAACCTCTCATACAACTCCTCATATGCCTTATGTTTGGCCTTGGCCACTTCCCTCTTCACTTCCTTTGCCCTCTCTTTGTACTCTAGCCTGTTCTCTTCTGTTCTCTCACTGTCCCTTGTCTCACTGTCTGTTTGTTCCAATTTGAAAATGGACAATGAACTCCCTTTGTCCTCTTGTTGACGTCACGTCCTCACTTGTCGCCATCTCCTCACCAGAAACTGCAGGATCACCTGGCGCGGTTTGCAGGACAGTATGATCAGCTGGTGGCCTTCAAGCCCACAGGTTGGACCTTCAGCCAGCAGCTGGGATCGGTGGACGACATTCAGCCTCAGACCAGCGGCAGAATCTCCATCTATGGTACAAACAGATCCATCGAGGGTGTTTCACCTGACAATTGGAAGAAGAAGTTACACGTCACTTCTTCCTCCTCCTGGCTGGTTAAACAGTCTGCTACGAATATGATAATGACAATAAGAGCAGTGTAGTTTTACTCTGAGCTGATGACTCCCGTGTTTACTGGGTTTCATTAAAAAGATTCCGTCATTGTGGAGGGTTCGATTGGTATCGTTAACAGTGTTTTTTGCTCGGCAGGGATTCCGTACAGTGAACACAGCAGCTTCCTGGAGTTGAAGCGTTTTGTCCAGTGGCTCCGGCCCCTGAAGATCGTTCCTACCGTCAACAACGGCAGCTGGGGGAGCCGGAAGGCCATGGAGAAGTATTTTCGTGACTGGTTGAAGGAAAAAAGTCCAGGTCAAACGTCTGTTCCTTGGTGATCTTAACTGACCTCAATACTGTGCATTTATCTTCAGGAATACTGAGACTGCTGCAAACTAAAAACTCAAGTTTATTCACATCATGAAAATAACTAAAATAACGCGAGCTCCCTCATGTACCATGACTGAAAGTGCTGCTCTCAAACTGTGCAATTGTTTTATCATTATGTGTTGTTTTTTTCCCCAATGGATTTTACATTTTGCCTCAAGAAAAAATAAATGTTTTAAAATATTCTTTTAAAAAGTTTGTGCCTTTATTGTAATCCTGATCCTGAGTGCACAGACCTCTGCCCAGCAGTGTGTATCATGAACCCTGGCCTCTAAAACAATACATTTCTGACTTATTTTGCTAACAGACAAACGGTAATTATGTGATATTGAAAGGTAAAACCTAAACTCCATTTAATAAACAATACACAGTTGAAACGTTTTTTGTCTTTAATGGCAGATCACAAATGTAGGAGTTTTAACAGTCTGGTAAGAATTTGTTTCCGTTCATTCTGGAAGCATTTTACAGTACAAGATGGGAAGAGAACCAACATCCAAATGAAACAGCTGATTAAAAAAAGTCACGTTAAATATGGTTCTAATATTCATTGAAACGGCATAATAAATAGCAGATTTAGTCTTGTCACATGATCAGTCAGAGAACCTTTCTCCGTTTGTAACTGAAGTACTTGAATGAAGTTGTGAGTCGAAAGCTGTTTGAACTTATTTGAATCACTGATCATTTCGGACATAATTGTTTCAATGCCCATTTTGTGAATCAGTATTTTTTCCAAATCAACCAAAAATACGAAAATAGCGAACATGTTTAGTTTGTACATTTCCATTATTATTTTCCTAATCAATACTTCAAGACCCGTTTTTTTTAAAACCGGGTTGAAGGAATGTACTAGTTCCTGTTTGGATTAGATAGTGACGGTGATTCAGTACTCAGGTCAACACAAAATAAGCTCAATACTCTGAAAATTACTACAAAAAAAGGGATCAGGAATAAAAAATATTAAATTAAAAACACAATAAATGCTGATACTTCCTATAAACTTCGTTCTTGTTCCCTGGGTATTTCCACCTAGAAAAAAAACCCCCCATGGTCTCTTTCTGACGTTGTGCACATTCGCCGTGTATAAACATTGATGACAGAACAATGTCTGATCTCCACAGATTAGATCAACAAAGAGCGTCCTCGTGCGTCAGCCCTGCGCCGTGTGCCGTCTTATCTCGTACACACCTGTTGGTTGTACGAGTCTGTGTGGTGGTTTCTTGGCACCGTACGGCAGGAACGAGGAAATATTCTGTTTCCTTACAGGTACAGTATAACTTTTAACAGGACGCATGAAATCTACAGTCAATACCGGACGCAGAATTTCATCAGCAATCAGAGCTGAAAACACAAGTCATTGTACTTGAGTAATGTCTTATGATGTGAGACATGTAGGAGTTCACACAGTACTTGTAATCACTCAGAACAGGGACTGATCGAGTAGCGTTGGGTGCTACTCAGGGTAGGGGGTGACCTGAGGTACAAACCCAGAACCCTTCAGTGGGCGTCGGGCAGCGGGTCGCTGCACAGACAGGTGGGCGAGTGCAGAGTCGGACGTCCCGGCTGACGCAGGATGGTCACTTTCACCTGAGGAGAGAGGTCAGCAAATGATGCCCGTGTTCACTGTGTATGTGTGTGTGTGTGTGTGTGTGTGTGCCTCATGCACGCACCTCCGTCCGCAGTGACCTGCTGAGGTACATGTGCAGCTCGTCCACGCTGCCGGTGTGCAGGTCGTTGATCGCCAGGATTTGGTCGCCTTTGTGGAACAGACAGTGCGGCTGGCCTGTCCACCCAGATACACTGAGATACACACACACACATAAATATTCCAAATGTGTGGATTCATGTTCTGAACAAATGACTCAGGGAAAGAACCGGAGGACGTTTGTTGAGCAGCTAACTCAAAGAGAAACATCGACTGACCTCGGAGTGGTGTTTTTTTTTAATTTTCCCACCGTTCTCACGCTCCTACCTCGGCTTGCCGTCCACATCAGTCACTGTCAGGTGTTTTTTCAAATCTGCCTGCTTGACCTCGATATCTCGCTCCCCCGGGGTCCCGGGGTCAAGGCTTGAATGAGAGACAACAGACAAGAAACGCTTGTTTAAACTTCAGAAGCAGCTCGTTCTTCCTCCTTCATTTGGTAAAACTGTGTCACGCGGTCAAAGTTCTGGCAGCAGACTCGGACGTTTCTCATTTCGACTGTGAACCGACGGAAACTACTCGGACCAGTTGAGCGACGTGTCAGCGCCGAGGCTCCGCGGTACCAGCAGTTCACGTTTGTTGTGAGTCACACTGGATGTTTTTAGGCGTTTTATCGACATCGTCGGGGCCTGAATCTATCCGTGGGAGCTGGAGCTGGCATCTAGAATGTGAACTAAAAGAGGAGGAGGAGAGTAATAGCAAATTCCGGGAAGCACATTAGGGAGTGAGTACTCCAGGTACTCCGGTTTCCTTCCACCTCCAAATGGTTGTTGACAGATCGGCTCCAGCATGACCTGTCACCGGAGCCAGCGGGAGATGATGAATGGATGAATATTAGGGTGAGAGGGAAGTTTACTGTCTATTACCTGGTAATCTCTGTCCTACATGTGTTATGGGATTTACCTGATTACATGGTAAAATGCATTGTGGGTGAAAGTAACAGAGCACCTGGGGAAGGCTCTGGAGACAGAGACCCCCATCTCACCAAGATTATACCTATTGGGTGAGCAAACACTAGTTAAGTAAGCATCAAAACAGGAAGGTCGGTGAAGGTCACAGCAGCAGAAATATCCTCAGGTTATGGAAAAGTACACACCCACCAGAATCCAAAAAGTGGACTGAAGCTATGACAGAAATAGTCACGTGAACAGATGTCGACGGGGGGAGGAAAAAGAGGGAATCCATGCATGTGTCACCTCTCGGTGGAGCTTTGCTTCCCCAGCACGGGCGTGTCCATCAGGTTTGGAGGAGACGAACCGCTGCTGTCACTCGAGGCGCTGCTGCAGTCCGAAGTCGGACGAGAACCTGGTCTGTGAAAGCAGACGCAAGGGATCGTCAGGTCGCACGCACACACGCACACGCGCTACTTGGGGAATGTTTCCTCAGAGCCCTAATTAATCGGTATTAATCGGTCAGATGTTGTTCAGCAGGGAGAGTCGGCAGCTGGAGGGAGGTCAGAGGGAAGTCGGACAGCAGACCGAGTGTGGCAGCAACCTAGAGGATGAATGTTCACCTGCATTCAAGTCGGGGTTTACACACAGGTGGAGGGAGAAAAAAAAAAAACGAGGTGGACGTCTACATCCGTGAAAACAATCAGTGCCACGTGGTGTCTGAGTCGCCCAACAGGCTTCCTCCTCACCGTCTGCCTGTGTCAACAGTCGGCTGTCAGTGTGTGAGCCGATGAAAGGGCTGTTTTCATATGTGGGACACAAAAACAAAGAGCACAGGGCATGGACACACAGGAGGAAAACAAGCTGCGGCTGAGCTCTACCTGTCTGCAGCGCCGGCCTCCGCGGGGGAAATCGGAGTCCTCAGCTTCTCAAAGACCTGATTGACTGAACTCAGCAGTCTCCCGCTAAAAACCCCTCCATCCACGCTGTAGCTAGAAGCAGTCAGACAACCAGCAGAAAATAGGTGAGGAAACAGGTACTTTGGAACGGTCGCCCCAGCAGTTACATTTACGCCTGACACTATCAAAGTCACTGATCGTACGAGACGACTTTTGGAGGACGATAATATTGGGTGGAAATGAGTTGATTGGTGGTGGTCCGAGCTCTCTGAGTGTTAATATGTTATTGAGCATCGTCCAGGAACAAAATCAAAACAAAAACTGGCTAAAAATGACATTACTGAACATATAGACTTGGTCTTTGACAGATAAACTGTTCTAAATATAAATATAACAGTTATCTACCATCGATGTCATATGATGGGGAACTGTCTTTTGATTCCCGTTAGTCTCCAGTAGGTGATTGTGGTAAACTTACACCGTCAGCTCGTGTCTCTTCCCCATCATCGGCTCATACCTGCAGAACACAAACTCGCGTCAACACACAAACTCTTCGGAGATGAAGCGGGACTCGTTTCCTTACTGCGGATGCCCCGGCTCCTCGTTCGACCCCAGCTCCAGCATCGACTCGTACCTGCACCACACACAACATTCCACATCAGCTAACCATCGTGCACGTGCCGCTGGGCCGACGGAGGTAAACGTGTCACGCTCACACTGACTCCATCCTCTTGTCGCCGGCGTCACCTTTCCGTTCAGCCTTGTTTTCAGGGGAGACAAAGGTCACATATCAGCAGAACGGCTGAAAATCAGCTCAAGCACTGATCTTGGTGTGTTTAGAGATGACGTGGGGGAAAATCTTAGATCAGACAAAACAACGTGAAGACGAATCAGCCCAACAAGCAGCAGACTGATGTTAGTTGCAGCCGTACTTGTATTAGACGCAAGTAGGATCTTGGATAGTCATAAAGTGGATTGACAGGCTCTGACGTAGGTCTGATTGAATCATCTTCCACCTGCTGGCCAATCAGAGAGGGAAAAGAAAAGCAGCTTTTCACTGAAGACTCATTTAAAAAGTCGCTATTTGAATTATGGAATACGAAAGGCGAAGACGTCGCACCTTCGGTTTTTGCATGATGGAGTTCACAGTGTGTGCGGACGGGTCGGACATGGACCGCGGCTTCACCGCGGGCTGAGAAAGGACAACAACCATCACAGTCAGAATCCGTTTACTGTCCTTGTACACACATTGTTAACTTGAAAAGTTGAGAGGAACATTTTCAGTGTTTGGACCGTGAGGCGGACTGATAAGATACTTAAATGGACGAACCCTGTCCGTCACGGTCTCACAGCCTGATTTCCTCAAAAGTGGGTTTGAAACAAGCTGTTAAAACAGAAAAGTTTGTTTGTTTCACATTCTCAGTCAGAGAAGATGCAGACAGGACTGGATGAACAGTTGAACTATACCTGCACTTTCGGCTGCTCGTCTGTCACGTCCTGCAGCAAACAAACGGCAGCTGTCAGTGGGTCTTTGCTGGTGACACGTCTGAGGACAAGAATAAAAAAAAAAAAAGCAAAGTACCTCTGTGCTGAGCACTTTATGCGGCCGATTCTTCAGGGCTTCGAAAATGACCGTGAACCAGTCGTCCACGTCCTCACTAAAAACAAAAGAGGAAAAACGATGTTTTTCATTTAAAATGCAATTTCAGCAGCGAGTGGAAAGAGAAAAGAAAAGTGAGCCACAATCCAAATTCAATTTACATCCTCATTTAATTTGTGATTGTTTGATCTCAGAATAGTAGGAGAGGTGTTTTTACAACGTGTCAGTAAACGCCTCGTGGGGATAATTGACCAAATCCTCAGCGGCCTACATCCTGGCTACGACGTCACGAGGTAAACTGGTTCGACCAGACTGTTTATGTAAAAATACCGGATAAATTAACTCTGAAGTTTGCCGACAGGATTTCAAACAGAGAAAATATCTGACCTGTCCGCGATGGAGACGGCGATGTGCCTACGAGATATGACTTCCTGTTACGACAGACAGTTCTGACAAGGCCACGACTTCTCCAGAACCTACTGGAAGTTTCTGTGCGCATTTCTATGGTCTAAGATAAATACTACATATATGACTGAATGAAAATGCACATTGTCAGGACGTAGCAACAGAATAATCATCAGCTAGAATTCTTATCAGGTGCACGATCCTGGGAGAAATACTGATCCTCTGATGAACCGAACACTGTTAACAGGACAAAGTCAAAGCACGAGCCCCAGAAACCAAAACGGTACCAAGAAGCTGAAACTTGTGACATATGCAGCTCTGTCAGGTTTCATTCGTCCGTGATTCTCAGTGCCCCCATTGGGGAGATTTCAGGAATGTCCCTTTGACAATGTGACGTGATTCCTCAACATATCACATTTCAAACAGGAATGCCACATTTATGCAACATCCAAATACGATAGAAATGGACATGAAATGAACTCGGTGGTTGCTCTTTGACGCATTCTTTCCCCACAAATACCTCAACACCAGCTCTGGTCCGTTGGGCTGTGCAGGGCCGTGCACACACATTCCTCTCAGCCTCCTCTGTGGCATGCGAGGAAGTGAACCGGTGTGGACGACGTTGATAATGAAGCCATAAATTCCGCCTGGTGCCATTCGTTCACAAACCCGCTCACTGACCTTGTTGTGCCTATGAGGAAGTAGTCCCGCTCCAGAGCCCTGAGGAACAGCACGCAGGACGACGAACACTTGAACGTCTTCTGAATCCACGGCCATCGCTGGTGCTTGGCGGGACTCACGTTGAGCAGGGAGATCCTGACACAAACAACAGAAAGTACCACATAGAGTGTGTCACAGCACGTCGGTTCGACCGAGGGTGTAAGAGTGTGTGTGTGTCGTACTGAGACAGATCGATCCCTCCTTGGGGCCGGTCCTTTTCCTCTGCACTCTTGAAATACTTGAGCTGATGTTCTTGATCGCTGATTTGGAACAGCACAAAGTATCGTCTCTTCCACGCTTTCTGCGAGCAGAGAGAATGAATCGCAGCGAGTGGAAACACCCAGCTGAGCATCATGATGTGTGTGCAAAATGTGGATGAAAGGCAGTTCAGACAGAAAACAAAGTGTGAGAGAGAAATTTGTGAAAAATCAATCACTCCCCGAAAATATATAGTCACTTCCTCTACTCTGCTTCCTTTCTGAAGGTGGTTTGTTTGAAATAACCATGAGAAAAAAACTTTTTTTTTTCTTCTGTGATGATAATTAGCAAATTATTGACTCACCTCTGATGTTATACGCTTCAGTGGCGGAGACTTGACCAAATATCCAGATTTCAGTACCTGCACGTCATCAACTGTCCTATAAAAAACTGCCCCTCCACCTTCGGACAAAAGAAACACTCAACATTTTTGAATCTTAGTTACCTGAAGTTCAGCACAAGATAGAAAGAATTCAAAGATAAAATCTATTCTATATAATACAGGACAAAATCATATGTAATATTACGTTATGCATAATATATTCTATTATATTTAGTAGAAGATAAATCGGTCAAACAGAAAATTAAATACAAACAAGAAATAATACACCACCTGAATTCCTCTGGCTGCCATGCATTGTGACACCAAACCTGAGCAAAACAAACATTTTACAATAACCCACTCATCAACGCAAACCGGAAAATGTGGGAACTTATAATATAATATATATATAATCCTATTTGTCTGAATTCAAAGAAGAAAACGAGGCTGCCGGTGCACTCACCTGTGGAGCAGGTGGACGGTCCCAGCTCACCTGTCTGCATGTGCTGCCTGGCACACACTGACAACACGCTCAGAGAAGTGGAGTTTCTGGTTCCTGGTGTCTTCTCGTTCTTTTAAAGGACAGCCTCTGTTGTTCAGGACGCCTGCAGGAGCTCGCTCCACTTGAAATCCCCCTGGAGAGTCCCTCCATCGCAGGACGTGCTGAGGCAGCTCAGATAAAATAATGTTCACATGAGCACGGCTACTTACGTGAGGGAGCGTCGGTCTAAACGGAAAGTGTAGTGAGTCGATGTGTGAGTATGAGAGAGGTGGTTTCCACAGACAAAGCAGGTCAACGCTTTGACGACGGACTTTACTTCTCCTTGGGTCCATGGGTCACAGCTTAGGTCACAGCGTTGACAGTTCACAGGAGAAAAACACCATGAACGTGCAGAATTTCAAGGACATTCGAAAATATTAAGACATTACATTAAGACACAACAACACAAACATTTAATCCCTTTACTGTTAAAAAAAGACACTTTCTGAAACAACAATGTGTAATTGTTACAGGTAATGTGAAAAAACTGTTGGCTAGCTAGGTATTTTAGCTAGCAACCTACGGTAGCTAGCTTTGATAATGTTAGCTAGCTAGCTACCGGTAGATGTAGTAGCTTTGACACATTACCCGAAAACACTGGTAGTTTGCAAACAACCCAGGTAATATGCATATTACCTGTTTTTTCACATTACGGGACATGATAACGAACAATTCTTCAAAAGTGCATTGAATAACTTGGAATAAATGCTTGTATCAGAAACATTTGCATGTAAGATATGAGGTGCTGCTGGTATTCTTTGATAGAAACAAATCGGAGTGAGGGAAACGGGACAGAGTCGGGAGGAGGGGTCAGAGGTGACTGATGCTGACGATTTCATAGTCTGATTGTGACTGTGTCAATACCTGAGAGTTTTTTTATGGTTTCGGTGATGCATTTGTGAGCAAACAGTGGTATGAATCACCCACAAGCTACAGATACTTCCTGGAAGGAACACAAGCGTGTCAACACACAGACACACACCTGCATGAAGGTCAGAGTCAGGCTCCCATGGGACCTCGTTCAGGAGCACATGCACTAACTCGTCCAACTCCGATTGCCATTTGGTGTCCGGATGAAGTAAAGGTCACGAATCCTGCCACCTGTTTCCCATCCAACACGTCTGATTGTACAAATTCAAATAGTTGTACAAAAACGCACCAATAACCAACACAAACGTGATAGAGTATCACCATGTCACCCCAGAGTGAGGCCTCTTTACAGATTCGTTCTTCTTACACATCTGATATTCTGAATTTAACAATTTGCACGATTCATAGAACCTGATCCACTATGCAGGGGAATTCTCCCTACAAACGACTTAAAGTAAAGAAGGGTGTGTTGTCAGGGTGAGGTGTGCATTGTCACAGGGGCGTTTACAAGAATGTCTATGGGAATCATACAACAAATACAGTTTCAAGGAACAGCAGTGACCCAAGCAAAGAGAGTCCAACCACAGGTTTGTCCACTACCTGTTCCTACTCTCTTTACGAAATAACTGTAGTTTTTAACACGATCCTGCAACTGAAGAAAGCTGTGACAGCAGCTGGTGGATTAAATAGCTCACGTGTCCAGTCGCATTTCAAGGAGGAAAGAAGTGCAAACAGCAGCAAACAGGAAATACCAGCACAAAGAATTTAATGAAGGCGTTCTGTCTGGAATCTGGAGCGGTTTACTGACAGATTCTCACATTGTCTTGGAATCACAGTGACAGTTCCTCATTCATCTCATGAGCGATGTGATGTGTCACTGGGGTTTCAGCGAGCCCCAGCCGGTGGAGACGGCCGAGGCCTGGGGAGGTCGCTGACCTCCACGGCCGCATCAGGTCTGGTCCGAGAGACACAAAGTGCCTCCTGACGAGCTCCTGGGATGGGCGGTGGGGGCAGGACGCCTGTTGGGGGGGAGGTGTGTGTGTGTGTGTGTGACAGAGGTGGCGAGGAATGCACTGCAAGGAATGCGCATCCTCCTTATCTCTTCCTCTTCCTCTGACATTCTCTCTCAGATTCACATTGTAACTCACCAAATAGCCTCAACGCAAGTTTAATTATGTGGCGCATACATTGTTGCGTGCAGAATCATCTGGAATCATGTGTCTGTCATATTAATACGATAAAGGTTTCTGTCATAGGAAATGAATGGCATTCCAGAGGTCTAGAACACAAAAGAATAGATTCTAGACTCTACTCCCACAAACTATATCTAGGCGTTCTGGGAATCATCGCGCCAAGCGTCAGTGGGTTATCAACCTGTGGCCCATGGACCTTGATGGCCACTGCACGTTTACATAACTAGTCTGGAGCTTTGCGTTATCAGGATGACACGCGTTCATTAGAACGAGGGATTTTCTTTTCTTTTTATTCATATTTGGAAATTTCTTTATTTCTGAGCTTTTGTCCCACAAGTTACCAGTATTCACAATTTTATTGTCTTACATTATTTATCTCTATCAGTTTTTTTCTTTATTGTCTATAATAATAATGTTATATTTTTATTGCAGAGAGGAAGAAGACAAATTGGTGAAGGTATAGAGAACCACAGCTACTCATGGAATCAACCAATCTTTGGCCGTAAGTAAAAAAAAAAAAAAAGTTCATAGACTTTGTTCACATGCAACGTGTGGTGTTTTAAAAAAAATACACAACTTATTTCATACTAAATTCTTTGTTTAATACAATAGTTTACATAAGCATTATTTAAACAAGGTATTATTGCCCCAAAAATTACAAATTGGGCCAGATTATACTTTCTATTTATGTCATTCATTCATTTCTCCAAATCCTGTCAAATATATTCCTGAGGACAACAGCATTTAACACCATAAAGCATTTAAAGTTTTACCCCTGATGGGTTTTTTTTCTATCCCTCTTTCAGTTCCATTCCAAAACAGGTGGAGCAAACACTCCCTTCAGCACAGGTTGGGCACCACATCACCGATATCACAGATCCATGTGTCGAGATTCACGAGTCATATTCCACAGGTGCACGGGGGTAAACTGGGAACTTTGTCGTGCCAATTTCCATCACACTTCCACCACCAATAAATATGACGTAAAGTTGTTTTTTTTTAAATGTGGATAAAATAAAATGACTACTTAGTCGTGTGAAGAACCACATCAACAATGAGAACGTTTATTGCAGACGTGTGGGTTGTGTTTGGACTTGTCACCATGGATAGTAGCTGCCTCTGTGACTGACACACGTTTGGGACGAGGACGCGGCGCATCTGCAGAAACACACTTTCTAAAAATGAATGTTGGGTTTAATCATGCAACGTGATGACCATGAATTCGATGTTTTTTGTTTTGTCAAAGGAAATAAGATCAGTTTATCTGTCTGTTGGAAATTGTTCCAAAAAAAAAAAAATCCCCAATTTTAAAAATAAAACTAGGTTCCTGTCGTGTATGTCGTGACAATCTACAACACTAATATACAGTGAAATTATGTGGCATTTGTGCTCTGGTCCAGATTTACACAAAGGTATTTCCCAGAGATGTGAATTAACCTCTCTCTGTTGTGAGGAGGATCAAAATAATTCATCATGCTCCGTCGGACCCTGACTGACCCTTAATTCTGATCAAATGCAAATACGTCAACTTCCCTGAACCGACTGGCAAAGTTGTAAAATGCTCCTTGGTCCTCTTGGGGTGGATTTCTACTACGACCCGTTCACAAATCGGCATTACACAGCAAACGCGACACCTTCCATAGCAGACGTATATGACGACGCTACATTCAGCCACGTCATAGGAGATGAAAGAACCTGAGGATGCCAGCATGGTGCTACAGTACTGTACCTGAGAGCATCGTGTTCCTACTCAGCTCATTTTTCCTTTGTGTCTTTGTCGGACAGCTGCAAACATTTAAACACAGATAGGTGTCAGTGATCCATTGTCCAATCGACTTGGGATCGCTTTCGTTTGTCTCCTCGTGGAGATTTCTATCGAGCAGTGCGTCTTATGAGACCCTCCACTTTGAGTAGCCAAGCAAAAAGGACAGCAGGTTGTTTCTTTGTTTGTTTGTTGAATGAGGATATTCATGCCACTCTCCTGTGTGTGGAAACACGGAACAAACGCCAGCAGCTGGTTAGCTTATCGCAAAGACTGTGGACAGGAACAGTACAGTCCCCACTAGCATCGATTAGAATGATGGAAAATAGAGAAGACGCATATTCAGATATGATTCCCCAAACCCACAAAAACTGGCAGCGAGTTTCCCGGGTTGGAAAATAACATTGATATTTCACAATGCCCGTCGACAAAGATCAGATCTAATGTGACGCCATTATTTGGAAGAATAACCTGAAGAAGAAGTTTCACCGTCAACACATGAACGCGGCGTGCCGCTGTAGATAGTTGTCTTTTCTAACGGAGTGCTCGTTTCCAGGCCCAACGAGCGCGGGGCCGGGATCATCCCTGAATGTTTCGACCGCGCAGTCTGTCCCTGAAACAGTCAGTCGTCTAGTCGGTGCGTCCGTCGGTCAGTCAGCAGCGTGGCGGTCAGTTGAAATACAGTTCTTTCGTCAGCATGGAGACCACGCAGGGAATCTGCTTCTTCTCGCTGAAGCGTGGGTCTTCAGACCAGGATTCGAAGCTGGTGGCCACCATGTAGTTGACACGCGTCAGGATCTGCATGATCTCCAGCTGCTTTCCAAACTCGCTGAGAACGTTACACAGAGCCTGGACGAACCAGGAGCCACGGCCAGGGTTCCTCCACGAGTAGTAGCCTGGAGAGGGATCAGAGAGACAAGACTAGAGCCCTGTTGATGTCTGTGTTAACCTGACACGGACCCTACATCGGACCCTACACCCTAAGTCATACCCTACATCGGACCCTTCATCCTACCCTAAGTCATACCCTACATCGGACCCTACACCCTACCCTAAGTCATACCCTACATCCTACCCTTCATCCTACCCTAAGTCATCCCCTACACTGTCTTGGTTATGTGTTTTTCTTTGGTTACTTGTTTACTGAGTTCGTGGCCTTGGAAGTGCCATTCCGAGATCGGTTATTCCGTGTTTTTCTGTTTACTTCAAGTGAGCCTATCCAGTTGCCCAACTTGCTTTGACATACCAGCATAATTTCCCTCTCACTTTTTCAGTCAAAAATCATCTTCTGTTCTGTTTTATACTCTTGGCTCCAAGATCTGGGAAGTCACAAACAGTCCAATGACACCCCTCATTGATCGATGATACAGACCCGACGTGATCCGACAGATACGTTCATAAATTTAGCAACAACACTTTGAACTGAGGTTTACCTGGCACGGTGGAGTAGGCAAAGAGGAAATCCGCCTCAACAGGGATCTTATGTCTTGGATTAGCGTCTGTCTCCAGGGTATCGTTGGGTGGACCCGAATCTGTCTGTATACCATCATCGAATTCGGAACCCCGACAAGCCTGGTGAAGTAAATGAAATGACATTTCGTTAATTATTTATGTGGGTCTGCTATAGCAAAAAAAAGCCATTTTTTCCCATCAGAATTCATTGCTTTCAGAAAATCAAGAACAATTTCCCTGTCGTGGCTTGATTTTTCATTTAATCCCCATAAAAATACATCTGCGCAACAGTGAAATTGTTCTGCCAGTCACGACTAAAACAGGTTTCCGCAGTAGAAGCCAAAATGAAACTTACCTGAAACTGTAGGGAAGCAGATATGGAAACTACTTTGACTATGATTTATCAAAAAAAAGCATACATTTGGAATTTCCAAGTATTTCAAGTGCTAATCTTTGCCATCAACAAAGCCCACTGCTACACAAAACAAGACAAAGCTGTCAGGAAAGCTTACCTGGATGAAGAAGAGCTTCGGCTTCCCAACCAAGCTTTTGCACATGTCCCCCCTGAACAGCGAGGTCATGGTCTTGATGGGCATGGCTCCGTCCGTGCCGTAGATCATGCCCTCCTCCCCATGGCTTAGCAGGATACAGGCGAAACACGAGCTGTCACTATGGTCTTCCTCCGAGGCTGACACCCCCCCCCCCACCAAACACACACACACACAGACACACACACACACTCAGCTTTTAACATGCTCAGGCCTCCGTCATCTTTGAATACAGACGCACGTCAGTAGGTTAGAATATCATCAAAAGGTTGATTTTTTTTTGTCAATCAACCAATTAAAAAAGTCAAACACATCTTTAAATATAGACTCAACACACACACAGACATATTTCAAGTTTTTATTTTTATTTATTTTGATAATTAGAACTTACAGCTAATGAAAAAAAAACCTCATTATCTCTGAAAATTAAATGAGTGTGATGAGACTATGTCTGAAGATGTGTTCCATGTTTTAAATTGATTTACCGAATAAAAAAATAAACTTTTTGACGTCTTCTACTGTACTGAGATGGACCGGTAAGTCTAGGTGTGATGATGTCAGTCACTGGACTGGCAGCTCCGGCAACTTAAGTCATGAAACTTCGCTATTATAGAAAAATTTGATTAAATTATCTAACTCTCTCAATTATCTAAAAAGCTCATTTGCATCTCAGCAAATGAGATTAACGATAAAAAAAAAACAGAAAAGTTGATTTATTTCAGTAAGAAAGTGAAACACGTCTGTATATATAGTTATATATTTTGAGGATTACCATTTCTGAGGTAAAGAGGTTTGGATGTTCATTAGCTCTAAGTTATAGTTGTCAAAAGTAAAAGATATAAACACTTGATGAATCTATATATAAACATGTGTTTAACTTTTTGAATTGATTTACTGCAAAAAAAAAAAAAAATCAACCTTCCTTTGTTATTCTAATTTAATGAGATGCACCAGTCTAAGCAGTTCAGATACACATCAGCATCTAATAGCTCAAACTCAAGACTACGACATAAGCGTTGACCGGACCAAGGACCACGCTACTCACCCTCTCTGAGAAGACGCTCCATCTTTTCGCACGTCTGGTCGTTGTAGATGCAGACGTCGAAGCCCAGGCTCTTGAAGCACTTGAACAGCTCACCCGCGTCTCGGTCGGTGCCGTTGCGTACGTTCATCCCTGTAGAGACGCACTGCTTAGAATGCGCGCTCTTTCAGCCAAAAAACAGCGTGTTGGGGGGGGGGGAACCGCGTACCTGTTTTCTCATCAAAGTTTTTGTTGTTGATGATGATGCACTTGCCCACTCGCTGGTGGCTCATCTTATACTGGAATGTTGGTGAAACAATTCTGTAATGGCTTTCAGAAGAGTAGTCCTGCTCCCGCGTCTGGCCATCCTTTTTCTTCTTACTGTCAGAAAGACGCAGAAAAGAAAAAAAGAACATGTAAGTATCGACATAAAAGTCGAAACAGTCTGTGGAGAGAACAGGAAAAAAAAAGGAGATGCACTGAACAAAATACAAAAAATAATAATAATAATACACATAGCAGGAGTAATTTAGTTAAAGCCAGAATATTTTAAGACACAGTGAGAGGTTCTGTCTGAACAAAAGCGAAATAAAGTCGTGACCGACATACGTACACTGTCAAATAAGGCATTAAAGTGACGGCCAAATTTGGTCGCAGTCATCCACCGCTGGGTTGGAAAAATAAAACTAGCACATTGTTTTTAGGCAAAAAAATATATATATATATCAGAAGCAGTGTGGATTGAAAGACAGGAAATCTTCATGTGTCAATTCTGGCAGACCTGCCATATTGCCATTCTTCGAAAGAGACATCCAGATAGTTAACAGTGGCACACTGGGGAGAGGGGGAGGGTGGGGGGGGGGGGCTCACAAAATCCAAGCTGGTTCCAGAAGAGCCTCGTCATCAGGTTACTCAAGCAGGGGAACAATACACAGTGCCAACCACCTCATACACACACACTCACAGGCAGCCCAGACGTATTCTAATAAACATGTGATTAGACGAACACCCCCCCCCACACACACACACTCCCTCCCTCCCTCCTCCCACCCACAATTCCTGCCAACATACCGTACCAAACAAGTGTGGGGGGGTTTGCGGTGGGCTGGGCATGGTAGAAAGGGGAGCAGGTAGTAGCAGGGCGAAGGGTTGATCTTACCTGGGTTCGTCATTAAGCGCTACGCCACTCTGCATCTGAAACGCGTTGGTCGTCTCGGTTCTTTTTTTTTTTCTCTCTCTCTCTCTTCCCCCCAAAAAAGAGTATGTTTCTCCAGACCTGACTGCTTATTTTTTTTTTATGGCTAGGTGCTAGGATACTGACATGCTCTCTGTACTGGATGGAGACCTGACTGGGCCAGAGCCTACTGAGGACGGGGGCGGCGCACTGTGAGCCGCCTGAGTCAGCAGCCTCGCCACGGCACCAGTGCTTTCTAAAGGCCTATTCACACATGGCCCCTGCACCTCGCTGCCTGCTGAGGTCAGACAGGGCAACAGGTTGCTCCTCTGCTGACAGGCACAGAATCCACCTGTACCTATGTACAAATGAACATCTCAACTTTTACAACAGAGGCACAAGGAGGACGAAAGTCGACTTTACGGACAAACTCACGTTGATTATTATGATACTATTCAAACCTACCGCAGATGCATACGACCGATATGCACTGATATTTACACTGGTCATGCGTTGCTTCACTGAAAATCCGTTTTTACGACCAGCGTCTGCGAGAAGTTCCCCTCTCCAAACGATTCACAGCGCCACCTTGTGAGTCCGACTGGAGGTTCCCCCGGCAGTCATGTAACATCAGTGGTGCACGGTGGACATTCCGTCTGAGCTCCTGACACGCTGCTAGGGCTTCAAGCAGGGTCTCACCTCATTAACACATGTCATCTATCGACTTCAATCAGTATATTTTCTCTGGTTCTGGGCACATTGACATGTTAAGAATCCACTTGAGGACTTAACAAAATTGTTAAATTTGTATACGTATGTTTGTATGTTACACAAATAACATAACATACACACACATACGTACATGATTATATAGAATTGTGATTAATTGAATTAGTTTAGTGCAACATGTCACCTTGTGCTGTCAACTGGAACACATTAAAAATAAAAAAAAATATTTATCATAAAAAATATATGTATTATTGCTACCACTGCTATGTTTTTTTTAAAATATAATATATGATTTTTAGGTTTTGTAGAAGAGAGCAAAACAGCACTACAACAACCAGGAGCCAAAACAAGGACACTGCTACTTTACTGTCCTTGTATTATTGTATTAACAGGGCTACACTGATGTCCCATGTGTTTAACACAAACTGAGGAGAAATTCACCTTCCAAACAGCTTAAATCTGGCGTTTCTGCTGGGTTTGGCGTCAGTTTCTTCTCCCTGCATCTCGTCTTCCTCCACTTCCTCCAGTTCAGTGGGCTCAGCAGCGCCTCCAGACATCTGAGGTCGGTCAGCATCATGTCAGAGAACACATGTTTACACAAGTTCACAGTTCGTTCTAAAAGCCACTGCAGGTCACAGGCTTGCTGGTATTTAAGTTTAAAGTCGGTGTAAACGTGTGGCATGTAAAAAAAATAGCTAACTTTATTTTGCTAGCTAGAAGCCTGAGACGCAAAAATAAAATAAGTTCTATGTCGCTTTGAGGAAACACTTTGAACGTTATGAACATTCACTTACACTCTAGATACAAACAAATCGTCTTTGCTACCGCAAAGTGTTACTTACGAGTTGTTTTATGTACTTCACAGTCTCTGTTACTGGAAAGGCTTTTGAAAGTGAAAGCAGATACTGGAAGCTTCAAGTTGAAGGCGTCTCCGAGGTGCGTGATTACGTCACTGTACTGCGTCAGTGACGTCACGACATTTGAACAGATTCTATGACCAGAATGTAAAAAAAAATCTATAGCTTGTACTTTTTACAAATGTAAAAACAAAAATGAGTCATGACATATAAAACACTACTATTGGAAATAATAATGAGATGATATTTTGAGATAGCAAAGTGGTACAAAGCATTTTTACAAATATTTTAACACTAACCCTGTATAGAACACTGCTTGAAATACTAAATTCTAAATTATTTTACTATTATTATTATTATTATTATTATTATTATTATTATTATTATTATTATTATTATTATTATTATTATTATTATTATTATTATTACTATTAAGCAAATAAATCAAATTTAATTACATTTTCAGATTTAGTTACTTGCCAGTTTCGGGTAAAGCATTTTTTGTCAGAAAAATTTGTTCATAAATGTTTACATGCGTATTGTAGATGAGTAACAAAAGTATAATAAGAAAACAAGAATAAATTCCCTTTTGAGTGTGTGTGAGAAAGACAGACACAGAGAGAGAGAGAGACGGAAGTGATCAAATATAGTTTGTCCCAGTATGAAGTTTTAGATCATGGTAATGGTTGAAAAAAAGGCTGTGTATTATTTCAAGCCTCTTGAGTTTATTCTGATAGAACATTCATTCACAACAGGAGTAGAGGGTATGAAATATATCTGCTATATAGATATTATATGATGCATTAAACTAGCTGGTCAAAGGTGATGTACTTGTCCAACCTAGGATCATTACACATGTCCAGTGACATCCCAAGTGTCTGTCACTCACTCATCTCCGGCCGCAGAGCATAGACGGACAGCTGGACTCAGCCAGTCAGCTGTGGTGCCACATAGGAGGGGGTTGGTCCGTTATGAGACATGGTGTCAAGTAAGAGGCAGTTTCAAAGTTCCTCAGTCACTGAGCTAAGTTTACCTCCAACAAGAGACACAACGGCCACGACGGACGGACTGACTGACTGAAACCTCTCCCTGCCTACCGACGCTTGTCTTCGCCAGCTCTTCACACTGCTTCTTTTGCAAATATCTTGGGGACTAGAGAAATTAAAAAAAGACAAGCACTCACCATGCAGGCCTGCGCGAGGTGTGGCTTTGTGGTCTACCCAGCAGAGAAGATCAACTGCATTGATCAGGTAAAACTGGCATGTGGAATCCTGTGTCAGCTGATGTTTGTAGGAGAGACCCCAGGATGGTAGAATGGTACAAGTAATGGTACAAACCTGGCCAGGGTTGGATGTGTTTCTGAAGACACGAAGAGAAAACCCGCCAGTACAATGGATTTGTTAGTTTAAAATAACAATAAGTATTTAAATATGGTCTCATTTCAAATATTATAATACACAATGGCAAATGAACTCCATTTTCAAAGTACAAACAATTCCTCTTTGTGGCATCGCTATGGCTCTGCCCTCCTAATATTTGGGTAAAAAAGAAATAAGAGACATTGAGGGTTATGATGTTGTGGCATTTGATAAACATGAAGCTCGGCTTCGTTGCTGTTGACACAATGAATTCTAGTTTACATAAGTAATTCTAGTTTGAATAAGTTTAATTACACATTCCCTGGAATCACGTGATGTGTATTTGTCCCCGTCAGAACTGGCACAAAGCATGTTTCCACTGCGACGTCTGTAAGATGGTGCTGACCGCCAACAACTTTGTCAGCCACAAGAAGAGGCCGTACTGCTCAGTGTGAGTTTTCCTTTGGTGCCTGAGACCCGCAAACAAACCGATTCATATCAGAGACAGAAAGAAAAGAAAGAAAGAAAAGGAACATCCCCTTTTACATTTGCAGGCACAATCCAAGGAACAACACATTCACCAGTGTCTATGAGACCCCCATCAACATCAACGCAAAGAACCAAACCAAGGCGAGCAGCGAGGTAAGACAAAACACACACACACACACACACACACACCAGCAGCAACGTGGGCCAAAAGGTCGCGGCCTTGTCAAGGTGTACGTCTGACAGTCATTGTGTCTGCGGGGGGGACATACATTCATCATGTATCATGCAGTCATGGGCGTCCTTCTGCCTGTCTAGGTCATCGTCTTCGTTTCAGAACAGGGAGTGACACACAGTTTCTGAATGTTGTTTACAGGATCCAACTATTTCATGAAAAACAGTTAGGATTTTTTTTCACTTAACATTCCATGGATACTGAGCACTGATGGCGTATGAACGTTAATTAGCTCTCCAACCGGATCTGATCTAGTCAAATCAAAAACTTTTCACGAGGGGATGGGAGAGAGAAAAGAGGTTGACGGTTTGCTCTGATTCTCTGGTGACGGCAGCGGTGTGGAATGGAGAGAGAGAGCGGCTTGGGTTATTTCTGTGCCTGAGTCACAGGCGAGA